>CM055851.1:29336968-29539468 GCA_029490765.1 Euthynnus affinis | reverse complement strand
GTCTTAAAACGAGTCCTCCTACACACCTGCCTACTTTATACACCTAAACATCTTAACATTTTTTTTATATTTTAATTTTTATCTCCTATATTTATTTAACAAACGATCTTAATTGTGCTTTTATGCTTCACACTTTTGAACATTAACCTTTCGTAGTGTGCAGTCAGAGGGTTTTATGGCCTGATGAATACGTCACGCTGCGTTTTGATTGCACGTATCGTCGACGCATGTGACTCATAAAACCTTTGAATGTTATAAATGCACACACACACACACACACACACACACACACACACACACACACACCTTTCTATGTCCACATGTCACAATACATCTGACTCCATAACACGGGCGTGTCATGTCAAATTGTTCGTGATAACAGCAGAATGTGATTTTTAAAAATAGCTCGTATTATTCTAAATAATGTGACTTTAAACACACGAGTCTGAGAGTAAAAGTAAAATGGAGGCCGCGTTTCAATCGTCAAATTCGTGCGTGGCGGCTATTAGACGACAGGGTGAAAGGTCACAGCACAGACCGAGCCAGACGACGCTTTCAGAGGATGCAGGTCCTTTCCTTCCTGAACCCTGGTGAACCTTACCAGCGTGATCAGGTCCTCATCCTGAGTCTGCAACAGAAACAAAAACCCAACATACCTGACGAGGGTAGCAGCGGCGTAAAAAAAATATAAAGTTTCCACGTCCGAGAGTCCGCTACGACCATCGGAGGGTTGGCGTGCAGGCTCCGTGCACACATCCGCGTCCGCTCGGCAGTAGAAACGAAGCTTTACGAACCTAAACCAGCTGTTTTAAGTCCCAAAATACACTTTACAGCAGCGGCAAATGTTAAAACAATCGTCCAATCAGGAAGACAAACCAAAAAACAAACAAACAAGCAAAAGAAAAGGAAAGAAAAACAACAAGTTAAAAGATAAAAAATACATTTAAAAGTCATCCAAAACATAACTGAGGCAGCTCATCATGTGGAAAAACATCACAATAATCGACATCATTTCAACTGGCGACAGAAACGTGTCGTCTGATTGGCCGTCTGCTGATGGCGTTTCACTTTGTCGCTCACAAGAAAACTGATGAAAGTGATTTTTAAAGAGCTGATTCCTGTGTTTTCACCAGGATTTTCATTCATGTAGCTTTTTTTTTTTTTTTCTCTCCTCCTGTATGTGAAGTGTCCTCGGTTTATGTAAAAAGGTGCTTAAAATAGAATTTCCTATTATTACCACTTACTCTGTTTATCTCTGTTTAAAATCGTCCTCTTATTCCGCCATCAGGAAGGTTTCATGTGCTGTTGGATGAGTCCGACACACTTTGTTTGAATTATACTGAAGCTTTAACACTTTTTAGCTTTTAACTCTCTCCGTCTACATGTGGAAGGTTTTTAAGATCCAGGGCAAAAAACAACAAGTGAGAAGAGCAGGAGAGACGCTCAAGGACACTTTAGTCTTTAATATTCTGCTCCGCGTGTGTCGTGTGTGTGTTTTTAGGTGTTTGGATAAACAGTTAACGTCTCTATTTGAAACGTAATACTTGATAAAAGTCAAACATTAGTGCGTGTTTCCTCTGATGAATGATGTTTACGGGTGTTGTGGGAGCGAGGAGGAAGCCGCTTCTTCCATCCCTCACAGCAGCGAGGATTTAAAAACCCAGCAGAGCCCCTACAGAGACCAGGACTCCAGCCAGTCAATCAGGGGTTTGTTTTTTTTTTGTTTTTTTTTTGTTTGTGGCTGGCCCGGTTGGATGCGGATCCTCAATGAGCTGAGCTTGAAGCAGGAGGGGTCAGCAGGTCGTGAGTAACTAGTGGCATTTGGATCAAAACATGTTCAGAATAATCACTTTAAATGCGCTTGATGAGATCTGCTGAGGGTTGTTTCCAAGGACAGGAAGCTGCACTTTTTTTTTTTTTTTTTTTTTCCTTTTGAATGGCCAGAGCTTCAGGAAGAGGATTTAACACGATTTAACCGTTTCAGTCTGAACACATGAATCGATTATTGCTCTAAAAATGGACTTATATGAGAAAGAATCATCCTCCGAAACATATTATTTGACCGTTTATATTGTTAAATTTCTCCAGAAAGTCTTAATTTGAAACATTTACATCACAAGACGGTCGATTTTTAAGACTCTGTTAAAGGTTCTTTTATTTTGAAACTGTCCACTCAAAAGATCTAGTGTAGAAACTTGTGACGGATTTTTATCAGATCAGTCACCGTGCAGTGAACGCAGCCTGCTGTATGGATGCATTCATCCACTCGCTCAGACATGAATGTGCAGGGTCATGCGTGTATGAACGTATATATCTGTACGTTACTCTCCGTTCAAAAGGAAAAGAACACGCGGATGAAAAGGTGACCTTCAGAAAGGAGTTTTAAATACGGCGTTACATCAACAGGACGTCAACAATACAGGATTACATCACATACTTCTTTTTTTTTTCTCTCAGTTAATCTGCTAGTTTTTGGTTTTAAATCTATAAAATGGTGAAAAAAAGAGTCTTGAATTTGTTCAAAACAGTCAAAAAGTCCAAAACGAAAGAAGATATTCAGTCAGAAAAGCTGTTGTGGAAGAAGGAAGTGGAGAATGTTCGGCGTTATCAGTCGTACGGCTCTACGGATGTCAGTCGATCAATCAATAAATGTTTGATAGATCAGCATGAAATTTATTGGACACGTTAACGTTAACGGATAAATCTTACTGACTCTGCTGATCCCTTCACTTCTAACTTCTAACAACTCCAGCATCTTAACGAGGTGTCTCACAAGGTGTCTTTAGGTTTGGGTCACTGTGAGCGTGTTAGCATGGCCTTAGACTCCTGCCTTGTCAAAACAGCTGCAGATTTATCTCGTGTCGATCAATACCGACCGATTAATCAACTAATTGTTTTGTTTATAAAAAAAAAAAAAAGCTTCATGTTCTGATGAGATGAAGAAGTCTCGACTTGTTTACATGCATGTTTGGATTCGACATGTAGAATTCAAATGACTAACGGGCACTTTAAAGTTAATTTTGGAGCATGTTCCTACTTCACACACACACACACACACACACACACACACACGGCAGCTTATCTCTTACATAACAACGGCCCCGGTCCTGCTGGGACGGGAACATCAGGTCTGAGTTTGTGGCGATCGGGCGAAGAACGCCGCGGCTGCGCGTCTCACCAGCAGGTCTGAACTCTGCGCGACCCTCCTCCTCCTCCTCCTCCTCCTCCTCCGCCGTCTCTCTATCACCGTGGGATCATAACAAAAGACACCTGCCGCCTTGTTCTCGCCCCGTACGTCCATACGGTGTGTGACAGCTCAGCCTCCCGACAGGAACATTGACTGTGGGATAACGAGGCTGTCACACTCATCCTGTCTGCTGCTGCTGCTGCTGCTGCTGCAGCGGAGCAGCTTAGCAGAGAGAGAGGGGGGAGAGAGATGAATAAGTAAAAAGCTAAAACGCAGAGCAGGAAACCAGAGACCTGCGGTTGTAGCAGCCTTTGTTTTTCTGTGGCAAAACAGTTTTTTGTGGAGATCCGACTGAAAGCACATATAGAAAAGTTTGAAAGTGATGCTTTAACCTACATTTTCACAATGTTTGTTTCTTCACTCCTGCCCCGTTCATCTTCTCCTAACACCAGACAGACAGACTGTGCTGCTGCTAGAAGTGTGAAACATATATATCTATAACTCTCTGTGTAGAAAACATGTCAACATTTTTATTAAACCTACAAAATCATATCAAACCTTTTATCTGTTTCTAAACATGCAAGCAGTTTGCATCAACGTCCGCTTCTCCTCTTCATCAGCAGGTGGAGTTTACTCAGGCTTCACCACAGTTTATGTCTTAGTGTAAACAGGTGGTTATATATGATGAGGAAGATCCAAACCGCACCTGTTGAAAGCTCTGGAACAAGCCGAGGTTAAGATGTTTTTAAAGGGGGGGGGGGGGTCAAACTCAGAAAGAACATGAAGACGAGATCAAACACTCGCCACTAAAACGAGACGTTTCAGATGAAAAACTGAACTGAGAAGATAGAAAATAGTGTGAAGCAGAACCGAAACAGAGAAAGAATAAAAAAAATGGATTCAATCAATTAATATCTGAAGCTTCTCGGCCCAACTTTTTTCAGTTTTGTCGTCTTTATTTCAAGTGTGTGACTTCCTGCTGTTTGTTATGGAAGCTCTCAGAGTTCAGACCGGTGAGGACCGGTCAGACCGAAGCGTTACGAACTGATGAAGCCGCTTGGATAAGAGACGAAATCTAAATCCTGTTGCCTTTTGAATCAATTGTTTACCTGGAAATAACTCTGACCTGGATGAACGAGGATGTCACAAACGTCTGCGTGGCTCAAATTTACTTCTACACCGATGTAACTAACTTTCCTCTCTCTCTCCCTCTCTCTCTCTCTGTGTCCAGACGTGCCAGCGCCGGAGCAGCCGGAGCTGTTCCTGAAGAAGCTGCAGCAGTGCTGTACTGTCTTTGACTTCATGGACACGCTGTCAGACCTCAAGATGAAGGAGTACAAGCGCTCCACGCTCAACGAGCTGGTGGACTACGTGACCGTCAGCCGGGGCTACCTGACAGAGCAGGCCTACCCTGAGGTCGTCAAAATGGTGAGGAGGGAGGGGACACGCACACACACACACACACACACACTCTTGATGTTTTAAAATAAAGCACACACATGTCAGACGTCTACAAGTTAAAAGTTTCTTCTTTCGCTTTCCTTATTTATTAACCTGTTGATTATTTTGATTAGTTTTTTTTGGCTATAAAATGTCCAAAAATGGTGAAAACATTTATCACTGTTTCCCAAAGATTAACATCTTTTGTCTCAGCCGACAGCCCACAGCAAACATTTCCACTTTACTGTCATAAAGAACTAAAAAAAAAACCAGCGAGTTCAGACTGTGAGTCATGTATGAATGAGGGCTGATATGGGAATCTTCCAGTGTAATGTGTGTGTGTGTTTAGTGATATACTGATTTCTCTGGAAATTCATCACAAACACAAACAGTCACTCTGCAAAAAAAAAAACAAATCTTTTTAGTTTGAGTCACAACCTTCATATCTTCTGCCCTCAAAGGTCCGAATTTCTTAATAAACACGCTTCAAAGGAACCGTCTCATCGTCTCCATCGTCTCATCGTCTCTAGACGCATTTTCCAACCTGCTGCTCGCGTCTCGTCCCGTTTTTTTTCCCGCTCTTGTGTCCCGTTTCTGTTCAGAGTTGTGCACAAAAAAAAAAAAAAAAAAACTTGAACAGAAACAAACAACTCCGAATACAAAACTCAAAATGTAAACACGACCCGGCAGCAGAGGGAAGCTGAGGTTAACGTGTGAGACTGTCTGTGTGTGTGTGTGTGTGTGTGTGTGTGTGTGTGTGTGTGTGAACGAAATCACAGCTGTAAGTAAAAGTGCAAGTCGCACACACAGTCACAGAAACGCTCACAAATCTGCCCATAAAAGCATAAACTCTTCTTCATCTTCTATAAACAACAAGAGACGACTTTTCTTTTTAAAAAGTAAACACATCAAGTCTCGCGGAGGTTTCTCAGTGTTTTGGTTTTTTTTTTTTAAATGTGTGTGTGTGTGTGTAGTCGTTCCTAGAAATCAAGAGGAAACCGTTACAGGAAGTGTGCGGTGTCTCAGCGCGTTGTGACATCTCGCAGGGTGTCACGCTGATGAGGAAACTTGATAAAGTCGGGTTTTAAAAGGTGCGTTCAGGCTCCAGAGGACAACTGGAGGACAAACAAATAACAGAACTGAGCGTGTGTGTCGCTGCTCTAGTGGAGATACAGCTGACATCACATCTGTGCTGCTTGTAGTGAACGAACAGGGACAAACGTTTGAACTATGATGTTTCTGAACACGACACAAAGTTATTTATCTCCCGCCAAAATGTAGCGAATGTAGAGTTTCGTTTTCATCAGCTGAAGGATGGAAAGTTTCTCTGAGCTCAACTTAAATCTCAACGTGCACCTACCGACCAGCAGGCAGGATTTGTGACATCATCACAACTAGTTTGGAGCCAATCGTGGTCGAGTATGCGACTCGCACGCACAAACAAAAGTTGTTCAGCGCTGCCAAAAAAAAAACGACTTCCAGGTATGAAAGTACTCAGATCTTCCACATCTGTGCGAGGGCACCTGAGTCAGCTACTTCCTGTTTATGGGGATAAAACCATCCAATCACGCGGCTCTTCTAGACTTTTGAGATGCGATCAGACCGAATGGATTTAATCCTGATGGTGAGACGAGTCATTTCGCTCCCCAAAAAAAGCAATGTATGGATACATTTTTACTTGTTTGTTTCACAGTTTAAGCCTATAGGAATGGCCGGTGTGCATCATGTGACGTCATTACACGGTTTGGCCGCTTCTTCCTGTGTCTGGCTCTCATCCACGGCACAAACTCTGACACACTTTTTTTTTCTTTTTTTTTTTTTTTTAACTAGTAAAGTAGGAAACATTTTGTATCCAAGACTTAAACTCTTAAACTCTTAAACTCTTAAACTCTTAAACTTAAACGTTTGCATATTCATACATTCTTGAGTCTTCTTTCATGAATGAGAGAGGAGATTTTAAGGATCTTTTAAGGACATAATTTCAGTCGTAACTCTGTATTAATCAAGCTCGCACACACACACACACACACACACTTCCACAGTCCTGACTGTCCCGTTTGTCGTCCTCCAGGTGTCTCACAACATATTCCGGACCCTTCCGCCCAGCGACAGTAATGAGTTTGACCCAGAGGAGGACGAGCCCACACTCGAGGCCTCCTGGCCACACTTACAGGTAAACACAGTTAGAAAATGTGTGTGTGTGTGTGTGTGTGTGTGTGTGTGTGTGTGTGTGTGTGTGTGTGTTTTGTTAGTGTGTTGCTGCATTTGGCTCCAGGGGGGGTTGTGGTTCGGGTCCAGGTTCAGAGCCAGGCTCTCTTGTGTCTCACCTCCCCTCCTCCTTCTCTGTGTGCCTGCTGCCCAGGACTCCTTTAGAAATGAGATGCAAATCTCAAGGAGAAGCTTCCTGGTAAAACCTTCTTTTCTTTTTTGTTTTGTCTCATTCGCCCAATTTTTCCAAAATCATCAACAACTCTTATTTTATTTTATTTTTTATTATTATTTATTATTATTATTATTTTTAACCCCCTCTCTCCCAGTCTAACCCTTTGTATCAGTCCAGTCCAGACACTTCTCTTTACCCAGCTCTACCCTGTGCCTTTTTGTGACCTTTGACCTCTTTATCCAGTCCAGTCCCAGTGTTTCCGGGGTTACTTTAACAAGCTCTCATTTCTCAGAGAAAAAAAACAGTCTTTTCTCTTTTGTTTCAGGACAGATTTTCACTTTTTTTGTTTTTTTTTTGTTGGTTGTTGTTGTTTGTTTTAAACATCAACAACTCACTCCTCCTCTTCCTCTCTCTCTCTCTCTCTCTCTCTATGCCATCCTCTTCTTCTTCTTCTTCACTCTCTAGTTGGTATACGAGTTCTTCATCCGGTTCTTGGAGAGTCAGGAATTCCAGCCCAGCATTGCCAAAAAGTACATAGACCAGAAGTTTGTCCTACAGGTGAGTCCGCTTCTTCCTTTTTATCGTATATTTCTCTTATTAGTTTTGTTTATTTCTTGCTTTTATCTCCTCTGCTTCTCCTTTTTTCTTTCCCTCACTCACAACCACACATCCGTCTTTTATATATCTGTCGTCTCTCCGTCCAGCTCTTGGAGTTGTTCGACAGCGAGGATCCTCGGGAGAGAGACTACCTGAAGACAGTCTTGCATAGAATCTACGGCAAATTCCTGGGGCTGAGGGCTTTTATACGAAAACAGATCAATAATATTTTTCTACGGTGAGTCGACGCTCTCTGAAAAGTCCTCTCTGTGTGTGCAGCAAAGAACGTTAAAACCACCTTAATGTTATCTGAAACTAAGCTGTAGTCCAGATGCTTTAGAAGTTTATGATTATATAGTGATTAAAACCACATTTAAACACTTGAGCCTCAACTTTAAACACAAGTTAGACCCCAAACTGTGACACATATGAGACAAAAACAGAGGAAACACTGAACAATTTTATTATTTTATCAGGTCATTTAGTCTCTGAAATGTTAAAAAAATGGTGAAAAAATTGAATTTGCAGCTTCACAGAAGCAAAGTTTAATGTCTTCAACTTGTTTAATGTTAAAAATATGACAAAGAAAATCTGCAAATCACATTTTTAAGAAGCAACAATTTAGCATTTAGCATGTTTGCAAAAAAAAAAAAAAAAAGTAGTTCTTCTTTTTTCTTTCCGGAGAAGAAACAGACGTGTAACTTTCCCACCATCACGTTTAAACACATTTAGTCTGAATCATGAACTTCCTGATTTCTGTGAAGTGAAGCATGTGCTGATAACAAACAGTTCACTGGTGTTCACTTCCAGACCATCACTTTGCTCTCCTGTGTGTGTGTGTGTGTGTGTGTTTTCAGTTGTTTAACCTTTCTCTCCGTCTCTCCTGCAGTTTTGTTTATGAGACGGAGCACTTCAACGGGGTGGCTGAGTTGCTGGAGATCCTGGGGAGGTATGTGGAGGCCTCCGACCCTTTTCGTCCTGCACATTTACATTCTGCTCCCCCTCGATATATCTGCCTGTTTTTATTTAGCGCTCGCCAACGAGGAGGATTTTATTTAATCAGACAGTCTCATATAGAGATTTATATCTAAAGAGGGGCGAAGGAGGATGATTTGGCGACCATAAAAACAGGATTTTTAACAGAGATGTGAAGTTCAGCAGAAGCAGTTCGACTTGAAGATAAGAAATAAATTAATTTACTTCTTTCAACAGTCGTTTAATCCCTTTTAAAAAACTGACAGTTTATCAGCTTCGTGTCAGGAGTGGCGTCGGGTCATTTGAACACGCAGAAAGGGTCGAGGATCATCATCTCACACTGATTACAGCCTCTCTTTTTTTATATATAATAAAAAATAAATGAAAGATGTCTGACATCTATCTGCATAATCCCTTTAGTGCTGCGTCTGTGCTCTGAATATTTAATGTAAAGTTGAAGCCAGACACCTTTTTTTTTTTTTTATAATTCCTTAAATCAGCATCACAGGACGGAGAAGATCGAGAGTGAAGCACGGCTGCGTGGTTGCCTAGACAACGATCAGACAAGTTTTCAAATGTCCCATCACGTTTAGAGTGTTTTTGATATTTTACGCTGCATCTTTATTTGATTAATCTTTTAAAAAATTATGAGTTTCATGTGTTTAATCGTCATGAAAACAACAAACGAGCCCACAGCTGACTGTAGTTGTAGTTTTATTTTGAAGGCTGCACGTCACACAAACGCCCGCTGTAGTTCCTCCAAAGCTCATCGTCACGTCTTCACATGTTATGTTTTTTTTTTTTATCTGCTCAGCTGTTCAAACCTCTAAAGACGCTTCAAATCTTCACATTCATGAAGCTGCAACCAGCTGAATTTTTATCGTTTTTTTGTCCTAAAAATGGACTAAAAGGATCATTTGGTCGTTAAAGCGGCTGCAGTTGAAAGCTGTGTGTGTGTGTGTGTGTGTGTGTGTGTGTGTGTGTGTGTGTGTGTGTGTGTGTGTGTGTGTGTGTGATGTGTCGGGGCCTGAAGGTTCCTGCAGCTCATCAGTTCCATCTCTTCATTTCTCTCCCCCCCCCCCCCCCCCGTACAAACAGCCTGCTCTTTGTCCTGCAGCTCAGTGATCTTCCACTTGCTTTCAGAAGGGGTCACAATGAAGCTCTTTCATGTTGTTCATGTTTAATTTATGTTTATATTTATATTTTCCTCCTTTTTTTCTAACTCTCACTCTTGATCTCCCCCCTCCCCTCCTCTTCTTCTCTGTCTCCAGTATAATCAATGGTTTCGCTCTGCCACTGAAAGCGGAGCATAAACAGTTTCTGGTCAAAGTGTTGATCCCCCTCCACACTGTCAGGAGTCTGTCCCTCTTCCACGCACAGGTAATAATATACACGTGTTATTTATCTGTCCGGCTTACTGTTTTGTTTCACTCTCATCGCTCTTATAGCATCGTTTTCTGTCAACAACAGGACACTGTTCTCTACCTGCTCAGCTACAAACTAGCTGCTGAACATTAGTGGAGCATTTAGCAGCTTACAGAGTCAGAGATTTCCCTCAGGAGTTGGTAGAGAGCAGAAATATTCGGACAGAAACACGACTCAGAATGAATGTAAATGTCGCTCCGTGACTGCTGGGTGTGGAAATGAGCATTTCAAATTAAAATGTCTGGGAAAAATCAGTTAATGCAGGTTAAAGAATCGAACAAAATGAGATGTAAACTCTTTATGTTCACAGTTAAAATGCTATTTACATGTTTATATTTATGCTGCAAGTTTTATTCTGTGAGTTTCTGTGCTTACCTCTAACCTTTTGACCTCTGACCTCCTGCAGTTGGCGTATTGCATTGTACAGTTCCTAGAGAAAGACCCAACATTAACAGAACCAGTAAGTATCAGCAAAAAAAAAACCTTCAAACTTTTCATCCGTTGAGAAAAATCTTTTGTTGACGACCTTCAAGACCAGTTCAAGTTGAAATATGATGAATTAGTTAATGAAGTAAATATGATGGTGTTTGAAATACTAAAGACTTTACAAACAATCCTTATCGTATATAAAAAAGAATAAAACATGTGACTTAACGATGGCGGCCGCCGACTGACCACATGAGAGACGAGACTGTTTTTTTTTTTTTAGTTCAAACGTTTCATTCAAACCACAATTGTTCTTTATTCTTTGTTCGGATCCACTTCAGCGTCCGCAAAGTGGTTTCTGGTCTCCCTCAGATCCACCAAGTCCCCCCCCCCCCAAAAAAAAAACCCACAATAACTAAAAGTAACATCTACGTATGATTCATCATTCGTCTTTTCTAGTTTTTGAAATGTTTTCACGTCCTCTGGGATCAGATTCCAGAGCGGCAGACGGCTCCGTAGACGTCGCTTCTCGTTACACAGTTTGTTGTTTTGAGGACGTGGAGATTCACTGAGCGTGACCTCGGTTTGACTAACTCTTCCTCTTCCTCTTCATCATCAGGTCATCAGAGGCTTACTGAAGTTCTGGCCAAAAACCTGCAGTCAAAAAGAGGTGAAGCTGTTTTTTCCCCTTCTCGTATAAACTCTGTGTGTGTGTTCGTGTGTGTGTGTGTGTGTTTTATGTGTAGTAACATTTTCCCTCCGTTGCCGTTGCTGCGATGCGATGCAGGTGATGTTTCTAGGGGAGCTGGAGGAGATCCTGGACGTCATCGAACCCACACAGTTCGTCAAGATCCAGGAGCCGCTCTTCAAACAGATCTCCAGATGTGTCTCCAGCCCACATTTCCAGGTCGGTGACGATTCAGCACCAACGTAAACACCGCTACGATCGACCTCTAATGACCTTTTTACAAAAAAAATCTACTTGTGTGTGTATATATAAAAGACGCAGAGTGATTCTTACCGTTCTCCGTCTCCGCCCCCAGGTCGCAGAGCGAGCTCTGTACTACTGGAACAACGAGTACATCATGAGTCTGATCGAGGAGAACTCCAGCGTCATCCTGCCCATCATGTTCGCCAGCCTCTACAGGATCTCCAAAGAGCACTGGAACCCGTGAGTGGCTTCATGTTGATGGCAAAAACTCATTTTTACTAAGAAACGTTCAGATTTCAGAAGGTGTCGTTTGGTTTTAGATGATTTCGTTGTGTTGTGTTTGGATTCTGTAGCAGAAAACACAACAGTGAGACTTTTTTTAGACAGAAGAAGAAGAAGGATTTGTGTTTCTATTCATTTCTATTAATTAAATGTTAAATGAAACAAGGTTTACATCCTGATATTGATAGAAACCGTCATTTAAAGATGATCAGATGTGAGAACAGACGGTCTCTGGACAGTTTAAAAAAATACAACTCTGGAAAATAAACTTGAGTTTGATATTTAGGTCTTTAAAAGAATGCTTGTAAATGAAACAGATTCATTTAAAGAGCAACTTTAAAGGTTTTTGTCCTGAGTGAATGAATTCTGTTGAAACTGGATCCTTTTTTAATATTATTTGCTTTTCAATTAAGTAAAAAAAACATAAGAAAACTTTACATCCTCTCATATTCACACCTGGACAGAAAAACAAAGAAGGAAAAAATAGTAATGAAAATATAAAAAGTGGGAAAACATGAACTGGATTCACCAAAAAAAATATAAATCCACGTTTTCCACCACAGTGACGTGTTGCTAGTTTTGACGTCGAGGTTGAAAAACAGACGCGTGTGTTCGCGGACTTATAAATTAGAGTCTGTTAAGAGTTTAAATGAAGAAAAATAAGCTGCAGTATGAAGAGAAAAGACAGAAAATGAGATTAATGTTGTTCTTTTTAAAAACATTGGACTCAAATGTCCCAAAAAAATGAAACAAACACACTAAAAAAACACATAAAATCACATATAAACTCAGTTAGACTGTGTGTTTAACTGTGTGTGTGTGTGTGTGTGTGTGTGTGTGTGTGTGTGTGTGTGGTCTCTCTCTCTCTCTCTCTCTCTCTCAGGGCGATCGTGGCGTTGGTCTACAACGTACTGAAGGCCTTCATGGAGATGAACAGTACCTTATTTGATGAACTCACAGCCACTTACAAGTCGGACCGCCAGCGGTAAGAAACCGTTAACATTCACACCATCATCATCATCATCATCATCATCATCATCATCATCATCACTACTGACTGAGGATTCATGAATAAATGTGATAGTTTCTGGTCCCTGCAGGCAGCTGCTTAACACACACAGTGTTACTATCATCAGGATTAATATTAGCAGCAGCAGCGCTCGAGCATTAGCTCACACTTATTCATATTTATTTATTTATTAACGACTTATTCTAAAGTGTTTTTTTTCTCCTGAGTTTATTGCTTTATATCAGGATTCATATTAGCAGCAGCAGCAAAACAAGTAAAATTAGCAACAGCTGGAAATAGGAACTGTAATAATAATAATAATATAGCAAAGTTAAAGTGAGACTTCCTGACTGTGTCATAAAGTTTGGTGTGTATCAGCCAATCAGGAGTCAGAGTTCACCAGCGATGTCACTTTTTCTATCCTGATTCCCGAATTCAGGCTCTTCAGTTATTGATCAGAAACCAACTTCCTGTTTGTAAAACCTGTAAATGTCAACAGATCAGGATTATTTATTCCTCTGCGCTGTATTAAAGGTGAAATGAGGCTTCTTAGTTTTTATTACTGACGTCAGCCGGCAGCGTGGGACAGTTATTGATCTCAGCTCAACTTTATTAATGCTGTAACTGTTATTTAGTGTTCTGTTTTATTGATTATATGAATTGTTAAACTGTTCATGGTATCATTTTTTTCAGCACAACATCATCTATATGACCAGACAGTTATTTTTTCACTTTAACATACTTATATCATCATATTGAACCCAAAAAACACACAAAATACATAAAATCCAAACTGGAAAATTGTCGTATTTTGACTGTAAGAAACACAAACATGTTCAACGAAGCATTTTAAAGGCTGCAAATGTGAACATATAACGGAAACACTGAGATAAAATCAATCTATAGACATCTATTTACAACAAAAAGCAGATGTAACAATATCGCACGCTTTCCCGCTTGAGTAAACATCAACATATCTCCGTTTTTACTCGGTCTATCGACACCAAACAAAAACTGGCACAGAGTTTCAAGCCAGCACTTTGGACAGAAGTTGACAGCAGCGCTTCATGTGACTTTGTTTTTACGCTACGATGTCCTGAAACTGATCACGTCGTATCATTTGGTATCATTTTAGGACCAGTAAAATGAAAAATGAGGCTTTTTTTTTTAAAACTACAAATCACTTCAGCTGGCAGTGTGGGACAATTATTGATCCCAGCTCAACATTTATACTGCCGATATTAATGCTGTAACTGTTATTTAGTCATAAATTATCATAGTTGCGTTTTGTTTTATCGATTTTATGTGAATTGATAAACTGTTAGGAGTTAATATTTTGTTCAGTTTCAAGCTGCAGTAAAAAAAAAACACCATCTTTAATGTCGTTAACTGTCGTTTGGTGCTTGATTTCTTTTATTTAAAGTATCATTTTAGCACCAGTATGAGGAAAAACCCCGACCTACACCTACAAATCACAGACGTGTGCAGAGAAGCTACAGCGTCTCAAACAGACAATAAAACCTCCGTGTTGTGTTTTTCTTTTCTTTTCCAGTGAGAAGAAGAAGGAGAAGGAGCGGGAGGAGCTGTGGAAGAAGCTGGAGGACTTGGAGCTGAAGAGGGGCCTTAGGAGCGACGGGATCATCCCGACTTAACAAAGACAGCACCACGCTCCCCTCTGCCCCGCCCACCATCTCCCCCCTTCTCCCTCCTTCCCTCCATCCCCTTCCTCTCCCCATCTGACTCCCCCTTTCCCTCCATCCTGACCCCGACTCCCCCCTCCTCCTTCCTCCTCCTCCTCCTCCTCCTCCACATCAGCCATGTCTGCCCCAGAGCTCCGAGAAATCCCCCGATAAAGGCCGTCTCTGGATGGACACGGAGCGCCCGCTGGTTTCTTAATTGTTTTTTTTTTTTTTGTTTTGTTTTTTTCTTATGTTTTTTTTTTTTTCTCCTGTGTTTGTGCGACTTACTTTACAGTAGATTCATCACGTCTGTTTTCATTATTTCAACAACACTGTAAATAATTCTTTTTTCTTTTCTTTTTTTTTTTTTTCCCTTAAACTGATATTATTGCAAACGGAAAAAAAAAAACAAAACAATAATAATAAAAAAAGGAAGAAAAAAATAGAAAATGAGAAAATGACTTGTGTGGGAGGGGGATTTAAACAAAAAAAAACAAACAACAAAAAAACAACAAAAAAAAAAAACTTTTGGACTGTAGGACATGAAATGAACTCTTGAAAAACAAACAAAACAACAAAAAAAAAACATCAAAAAAAAAGAGAAGATAGATTGATTTTAACTCTTCATCCCGATCTTCTTCAGTACAGTCCCGTATGTAAATTTATTTTTTCCTGGTTCTCCTCTTTGCTTTTCCTCTTGTTGCCTCCATCTTTCTGTTCCCTCCTTCCTTTTTCTCTCTCTGATGGTGCGTCTGTAATTTCTTCCCCTCTGCCTCCGCCCCCCCCCGCCCCCCCATGTGGGACATCCAGACTGATTATGGGTCCTCCTAACCCCCCTCCATCCCCCTTCTCTCTCACCCTCTCTCTCTCTCTCTTTCTACAGGTTTTCCTCCTCCCTGTTTTAAACGGGGAACAAAAAACACACATAAAAACAACAACAGGGACTTTTTCTCTCTCTCTCTTTCACACACACACACACACATTTAAACCATCTCCTTTTTTTGGATAATTCATATCTCTAAAGCAGGAATTTGTGCGCTCAGTATATTTATTTACTTCCCTTTTAAACTTCTGCCTTCAAACTAACACAGTTCATTCCTTCGATTTTTAAGTTTTTACTCCCAAAAATACTGAAAAAGTCTCTAAAAGTGGGAAAAACTCTCTTATGTTTCAGTCTAAGCCGTTTGTTCCCAGCTTGAGGGTCAAGATTTCCACAAAGAGATGATTTCTCACTTAAAAAAAGGAGACAGAAGTGCATTTTTTTTAATGCTTCTGTCTCGTGAAACTCTCTTTTTCTACACTGTCAGGCGTCTAAAAATGATTCTGATGAAACACTCGGAGAAGAGAGAAGCTCTCCTATATATATATATATATATATATATATATATATATATATATATATATATATATATATATATATATATATATATATATATATATATATATATATATATATATATATATCGTACAAATCTCAGGTTTCCGTTAGCTTGGATAGCATTGTTAAATGGGTGAAAACCTACATAATTTGAGATGTTGTTGCCCAGTAATCAGAACGTTTGGAGGGTTTCCTTTTAATATCAAAAATAATCCAGCATATGAATACACAGTACAAGCAGGGACTTGTGCAGCATTCAGTTTTAATGCTGCAGATTCACAAAAAAATGCAAAGAAATACAGTTTTTAAAAAGCCAACACGTCATTCTGAGAACAATATGTTAAAGCACCTGTAAAGTAAAGGGAGTGAAAACGTGGTTTAAGCTCTAAATGAAGGAGAAACAGAGGGAGCAAAATAAATATGCTGAACGCACAAATTAGTAATTTTTTTTTTTTTACTCCCTTGACACCCGACTGTGTGGCTGTATCACCGGGGATCACATGCATCAGCGCCGTATCCTGTTGCTCGTATGATATGAGCTCATATCCTGGTTATTTTAAGTAGTCCATCCTGTTTATTATCATTTATTTTAGTTGTTTGTTTTTTGTTTGTAACTTTTGTTGTTTTTTTTTTTTCCCCCTCTTGGAGTGGAGATCACAGACACACGCACACGCAGAGGGGGGGGTGATTTTAATAATTTGTGAGCCTGATTTGATGACACGTCAGAATATAAAAAAAGTTTTCCTGAACACAACGCACTTGATTCATTTTCCTCACCTCCTCGCTGTCATCCTCCTCCTCCTCCTTCTAAAAAAAACAAAAACAAAACAAAACAAAAAAAAAGCTGATGGACTTGCTTTTCACTACTGGATTATTTTCTCCATCTTTTCTTTTCTTTCTGACCTTTGACCCCCCCCCTCCCCTCTTCCTCCCTTCCTCCTCCCTCTTCCTCTTCTCTGACCTCCCGACCTTACCCATCGTACCAGGTATCAGTCTGGCACTGGTACCCTCCTCCAGCCATTAACTGTGGGGGGGGGGCGGGGAGGGGAAAGGGGAGAAAGATGACAAATAAACATTTTCAACAACAACAACGACAAAAAAAAAAAAGTCTTCAGAGGGAGCGGCCAAAAAAAAAAAAAAAAAAAATCCTCCTGTTGTGAAAGACGAGCGCCCCACTTCCACCTCACACCTCCCCCTCCTCCTCCTCCTTCTCTCCTCCTCTACTCCCCCAGTCCACCGGGGGGCGCTGCGTTGGCTTTTCACAGTATTACAACGACAACAGTGACAAAAAAAAGACAACCCTGTACATTGTTATTGAATGCAGTACACTGATAATCTTGTATCTTGTAGTAATTTAGCCTATGTTTTTTGCTTAGGAAACTGTGGAGAGGAGTATCCAGTATATAAAGAGGTATTATGGAACAAGACTTCCTGGTATTTATGATAGTGTTTCCCCCCTTTTAGTCTGTTTTTTTTTTTTTTTTCCTTTCTTTTTCTGTCTCACTCCTCCCTCTTCTCTTGGTTTTTATCTCATTTTGGATATTTTGATGAAGTTTCTTTTGACCATTGGATATATTTTTTTTAGTTGGGGGAGGGAGGGGAGGGGAGGGGAAGGGAGGTGGGGGGTTTTGGCGACAGGAGGGAGGGAGGGAGGGAGGGTTTGGTGAGGGTGTGGGCAGGTAGGCAGGGGGTCAGAGGTCAGAGGGGGGAGGGAGGGAGGGAGGGAGGGGTTGTAGAGAGGGAAGGCACGGAGCAGACAGCTTCTTTTTTTTTTTTTTTTCTTTTTTTTTTTTTGCCCTGTTGGGGATGTTGAAAGCGATCCTCCCCCCTCCCTCGCAGAATTAATGTGTGCTTTAGAACGGCCCAGATATAATATGATTTAAAAACTGAAAAAAAAAAAAGATAAAAAAGGGTTGGAGAAATACAAATGTTTAATTATTTTAAAAAATAAAGAGATATTAAATTAAACCTGTTTTGTGATAAAGCCCAGATGCTGAATTGCTTTATTTACTGGGTTCAGGTATGTATGAAAGTATGTATGTGTGTGTGTGTGTGTACTCGTTTTTCTATCCTTGTGAGGACCGTCGCCCTTCGAGACACTCGCGAGGACATGTTCTGCTTTTTGTGATTTTTCTGTTATTTATATCCTGTTATGATGAAGTTGGATGTTAAACATGGTCAAAAAATTCAAATACTTGAGGTGAACGTGTGTAGAAATGCTGCCTGCAAGTCAAAAATCAGGGCTTCAAATGCAAAGTTACCTCAGATTGTCGCCCACAAACGGGCCGTCTGTACTGAGGAGCTGCATAAAGGAATAAGATAAGAAGATAAATAAGGAGTTTTTAACTGGAAACCATGCAAAGATATTCCAACAGAGCCCCAGAATATAAATATAGAGGCTGTAAATGTGCACGTCCCCTTTAATGGTCCTCACTTATCCTGTTGGAGAGTTAAAGGGGAAGTTGGGCTCCAAGATACAAAAGATATTTCATTAACAATCATATATGAAAACATCTGAAATGAGAATAGTTGTTTCCAGGTGTTCAGTATATAAAGTGTGAAATCTGCCGCTACGAGCACCTGAATCTCTGACTGAGCTATCGGTAGTCGAGTTGCACTGTGGGTAACGTAGGCGAAAAATGTCAGGGGGGAAAAAAAGATGAAATCTCTCTCTCCCTTTTTTTTTTTTTTTAAAAAAAAACAACAGTCTGACTGTTGAAGAGGTGCAATGCTAAATCAGTGTAGCGCTCCTGTTTTGGGTTATTATATCAACGAGGGTCCTCACAGGTGTGGATGTAGGAGTGTGTGAATGTTGATTTAAACCTGAAAGACGCTTCTGCATCTGCAAACATGCACAGATATGATCTGTAGATGTTGGAACAAGGACTCGACTGATTTTTGGCGTGTTTCTCTTCATCACATCTTGGAAGTAACGAAGGAGGGAAGGAAGGAGATAGAGGAGTCGTCATAAAAGTCGACTTTTTATCAAGGGTTAATTAAGTGTTCCTGGTCCTGAACTACAAATCTTAAAAGGTTTAATTTAGTTTTCTCAACAAAAAAAAAGCCTGAAAAGGTATTAAAAAGTCTGAAAACATCTCTTGCCTGCTGTCGGCTGTGATGTTGGTTTTAAAGTGTTTGCTTTAAACTACTAGCGGGATTGTTTCGACTCTGGTTTGTGCTGCAGGAAGCTGGTCGGCACCATCACACCTGCAGCACATACAGGTGTGTTCCAGTTCAAGATGGGAAATAAAAACAAACAAACAAACTCTACAAAAGGATCCAGTCGTCCCACTTGAAGAGCCGCAGCTAGAAGACGGACTGATGGAGGCGTCGTCGAGGTCTGATCTACTAAAACACCTGAGTGAGCGGACGACGAGTGTTTGTGGGTTTTTAATTAACAGACACCATTTCAGCGCCCTCTAGAGGCGTCCTACAGATTAACTTCATTTGTAAATAAAATGTCTGCAGGTGACTGCTGTGATCACCAGAACATCAGATCCAGACGTATAAAGGTCCACATTCAGACTAGAAGACTAAATCATATTCAGTTGATATGCAGACTTAAATAAACCCTGATTTTTATTTATTTTGTGTTGTCAATGGGCTCGATTTTCCCACAATGCATTGCACAAATGAAATGGGAGAGTTGCTTATAGCTGACTCGCTTCTGGGATGACACTGAAATGATATTGTAGAAAATCAATGATTATTTTGGGTTCAGGAAAGTTCATTATTAGTTTATGTACAATAAAGAAATGATGGTGAAAGATCTGAAATAATGAAACTTTATTAAATGTTGCATCAGAGGAAGGAAGTCGACGAGTCTTAAAGCCACAAAAAACTGAAGTGTACACAAAAATCAAATGTAATTATAAATATTAAGAAGACAAGATGAAACTATTTATGAATATTTTATTCATATTTCACCATAATCTTTTATTCTTGGTCTTCAAATGCTCATTACATACCATTACTTTGCATTTATTGTAAAAAAAAAAAAAAAAAAAAATCTAAAAACGTATATATTATAATTACATAAATTATATTTATATTATTATATCTTGTCAGTGAAGAGCCCTGAGATAACCTTTGTTATAATTTGGTGCTATATAAATAAAATTTAATGGAATATATATGCATATTGTAAAAATGTGTATGTGTATAAATGTAACTGTATATTCCTTAAATATATGTTCTATCCTTTTAGCCAAATTTAGTTTTGTTGTATTCTAATCTAAAATATCTTAATATTTATAATACATTGGCTGCAGCTGAATTTCATGCAAATAAAATGAAGCTGAACCTTGAGAGCAGATCCTCATTCTGCCACCAGAGGTCAGCAAACACCAGCTGATCACAGAGACTGAATTACTGCTTTATTAGGGAAAATACAGAACACATAATGTATAGAAACAGGTAAACTGTCAGTTTGACGTATTAAATTGACAGTAAAAGGTTTCTGGCCTGTTTTCCTTCATTTTGAGAGGTTATTAGAGTTCAAAAATATTATTCAATTCGTCCTAATTGGCTAAATCCAATCCAACCGTGCTTTACTCATGGATGTAATATAAGAGCTCTTATTATATATTATTATTATTATACCTGGTTGTAGCTGTTCTGCTTCTCTGTGCTGAGATGACGGTTTGATTTTGTTATGTCCCGCCCTCTGCATGACCGTTAACACTCTTACGCCGCAATCATTGGCTGATATTTGACAGCTGTTGTCCTCGTCTATGATTCAAACTGGGCACTCGCAGTATCCCATCCATCCCTCGGCCTCTATCTTCAGCTAACAGCATCACAATGCAGAACAGACGGACAATGCCGTGTTTTATACTGAAATTGACATCTGCGGGGTCTCTTCTCTCTTGTCTCTGTCTTCAGAGTGTGTTTAAAGGAATACATGGACATGAAAACGGAAACGGTAGAAAAACTAATGTTCAATATCAGCATGTATTATAGCAATGTTAGCTACGTATTAATAAAAGGCTGACTGGTAACATATCAAGTCAGCTTATGTTTTTTTATGAAGATTATCAACGCTGTAAAATGTAATAATTAGTGGTAACACCGTAGTTCATCATTCTGGTTTAATACAGCAGGTGTTCTGTGGTCATGTAGATTTTGTAAAATGGCTTCGTTTCAGCTCCGACGTCTTTCAGTCTCATTCTTTAGTGATTCAATCCTGCACTTGTTCAGACGTGTAACAAATAAATAACATGATATGAAGTCGCATAATGATTAGAAATTGAATTCAGATTTGCAGGGAGGCTTCACAAAGTCCTCAGGATGTGTGTTAGTGTTGTTGCCTTGCTGATGAGAGTCTGCGCTCCATATAAGGCTGAAGTTGTTTCTCTCTGGTCCAAGTGGCCTTTAGAGTCAGTTCATGCTTTTAGTTCAGGCTGTAATTCAAATAGTTGTCCTTTAGGAGATTCTTTCTGAGTCTGAGCATCACTGATCAACAGACTGTGTTATGTGACTCACCAGGTTTCTTATATGATGAACTATAAGTTTAAAATATTTAAATTACACCAGTATGAAAAATATGTGTAAATGAATCTGAATACTAACTGAAGTTCTTGTAAACTGTTGTTTCATAGAAACAGAGGTGACACGTGAATGTGTCGTCTGTTTCCTTCATTAACCTGATTACTCTCTATTTAAACACAATGTTTAAAACATGTTTCATCTTTCAGGACCAGATGTCGTCACAGTGACCGTGAAACAAGGAAGTGAAGCCATTTTACCCTGTTCACTCAGCACCATGGAGAACATCACATCAAAGGTGTTTGACTGGAAGAAAGATCGTCAGGAGGTGTTCCTGTATGATGCAGGCATTTCTTACAATAGCGGACGTTCAGGTCAAGATAAGCAGTTCAAAGGACGAGTCTCACATTTTCCAGAAGGACTGAAGTCCGGCAACGCCTCCATCAAGATCCAAAATACAAAGATGGAGGACAGTGGAGACTACAGCTGTTTTTTTCCACGTCTTCAGCCGAGAAAAACACACATTAAGCTTGTTGTTGGTGAGTGTTTTCATAAAACAATTAAAGGGAACATATTATGCTTTTTTCTTTTTGCTATTTACATACTGTTATGAGGCTCCAAAACTTGAGGTTAACATTTGTAGAATTGCTGTAGCCTTTGTTGTTAATGTTGTTTTTTAGGTTTTCCAGGGTTTTTCCCTGGAAAATGGTTATTAGTGCTGCCTGATCAATTCCACCTGCTCAGCTCATATATGTGGTCACTCTGTGACCGTCTCAACATTTACGGATGTCTCCACTATGAGATATCTCAGGGAAGCCTGAACATATCTCCCAAAATGTTGAACCTTTAATGTTGATGTTGCTTTGTGTCATTTTGGATTAAAACCATTTACAAGGATAACAACAAATGGCAAGTTGATCATATCGTCCATGCGCTGTGAATAATTTTTTATTTTTTATTTTATTTTTTTAGAACGTACCTTTAAAGACAGATCAGGAGAAATCCCAGGTGAGTGATCTCAACATCTGCAGTGATCGAGCTTTAACTCCCCTCAGGCCTCAGTATCATTCACAAGTTTTAATACGGCGTCACACAACATGTGAGGAAAAACATCTGCATAACTCCAGGTTTAGTTGATCATTTACCTTCCGCAGTAGTAGTTTCTGTATCGTATACACAGCTGATCCTGTGCAGAAGTTGAACTCCCTGACGATCAATATAATCTCATAATTTATTCTATGAACATTCTCATTTGTCCAGGTCATAGTTATTGTAGCAGCCAAATATGTCACAGGGATGTAGTAAGTGCCTGGTAATACACTTTGTGTCCATGGGGTGTCGCTGTGAGGTTACCTGAGCAGTATTGCATATAGGTGTGCACGTCACTATTGTTGTCAAGTGTTTGACCCAGAAGGGCAAAAGGGTTTTTGACCGCTGTGGCGGTAAATGCCGGCGTTTTTCTTTGTGTTGCTTTTTCTTTTTGGTTATCAGTATATGGACTTTTATTTTCGGTACAATAAATCATTCATCACGTTGCATCAGAAGAAGTTTCCGGGCTCTCACTCATCATCTTCATCAAACGTACGGTATTTTAATATGCACAGCGAGTCAACCAGACTCTGGGTCAAACATCTCAGTAGCTAAGTACTAGACTTTGCTCCTACAATATTAGTCAAAAACCCTGCACCAGTTGGTTTTTGTTTGTAAACTTCGGCGCATTTTGGACTTGTCGGGAGTGGCTACAGGACGAGGGTAGCAGCTGGAGATTATTTTGAACTTTGGCTGTTCGCAAGGACGTTTGGATCCGTCTGCGGATGTGGAGGCAGGAGCTGCGGTATTAGTGCTGAGCTGGCTGTTTGCGGAGCACAGGACCACCGGATCTTCGGGACACACCAGATCACTGGACCCACGATCACCGGAGCACCGCATCACCGCATGGCGCCCAACGCACCAGAGGTATGTGTAGCGCTACACCCTTTAATGGCCATTTAAACTGTGTGCACACATAACGGGGCATAAACCCGACGCATTGGTTGCCGAAACTGAAAGACAATAGACTTTGCGTTGATTAATTTGCGACGTCGAGCTGCTCATTGACTATTCTTTCATTATGGAGAAGCGTGATGAAGCGTCGGACTTAATTACCGGGACAAATGTGCAAACTGCTAAAACTAGTGTGATTAGCGGTGTTGAAACTCAGTCTCAAAAACGAGTGGTTAAGCTCACTGAAAAGGCGCTTGCCAATGAATTGGACAGGTTGCAATCTAGCAGAAAGGGTAAACTAAATAAAGCAGCCGGTATAAGGGAATCAATACAAGGTTTAATGGTAAAACATGACAAAACAAAGGTCGGGGATGCTCTTGGAGAGTTGGTTGAATTGTGTGGTGAAGTAAAAAAGGTGCATGATGAGCTATTGGTTCTACTGCCAGGTGATGAAAAAGAAAAACATGAAATAGCTGCATCCACTGCTAAATTGGAAGTATTGCAGGCAGCAGGTTGCAGGAGCACTTATCAAAGATCCAGCAATGGCATGAATTCCTATCTAGGAAAGGAGACAAGAAGACGGGAAGCTGGTTTAAATCCTATGGCGGAGGAATACAAGCCTGAAACATGGAAAACGCAACAAAATGATTTGACAAAAGGGTCATTATCATATAACAGAACCTTACCAAAGGATGAGCGACCAAAGGAAACTGAGGAATGGGTTAAAGCTGCTTCAATGTATCAATGCAACCTAAATGAACAGCAACAGGAGGATACACTGAGAACATCACAGCATTTTCAACAACAATCAGTAATTCAACCTGCATACCAGCATCAAATCAGTCTCAACCCACCTGGAGACATACTTGCCATCATGCACAGGCAGACTGAAATAACAGCAGCTCTGGTGCAGCAGCAGCATTTGATGACACTTCCACCCAGAGATATTCCAACCTTTGATGGGGACCCTCTTCAATACAAGGCATTTATCAAAGCTTTTGAGCAAGGAGTTGAGGAAAAGGCAGGAAAAGCCGATTGCCTGTATTACCTTGAACAGTACAGCCACGTGAGCTGGTGCGCAGCTGTCAGCATATGACTGCTGAACGTGGCTACACAGTGGCTAAGGAACTCATAAGGAAGCATTTTGGAAATCAATACAAAATCGCCAGTGCATACATGGAAAAGGCTTTGGCATGGCAAACAATAAAATCTGAGGATGTCAAATCACTCCAGGCCTACTCTTTGTTCTTGCGCTGATGCTGCAATGTTATGGAGGCGCTCCAATACATGCAGGAGCTGGATGCCAGTAAATATCAGAACCATCATGTCAAAACTGCCATTCAAAATGAGGGAGCAATGGAGGACTACAGCTCATGACATAATGGAGTCTACTAACCAAAGAGCTCACTTTACTGATCTGGTTGCATTTATTGAGCGTCGGATTAGAATTCTTTCTGATCCTCTGTTTGGAGATATACAGGATCCAACTTCTGGTAGTTCTGGAATGAAGCCTAGCACTGGGTTTAAGTCCCAGCCCAGGTACAGAGTGAAAGGAAATGTGGTTGCCACCACAGTGACCTCTATGGAAGTGGCTGAAGGAGTTAAGGAGCCACCAACATCAGACTCAAGGAAGGTGGAGAAAGCTGGATGTCTTTGCTGCTCTCATAATCACTCTCTGGAGGAATGCAAGCAGTTTAAAGGAAAGAAGCACAAGGAGAAGATTCAGTTTCTGAGGGGACAGGGGGTGTTTGCATGCTTACGTGTCGGTCACATGAGCCGTGACTGCAACAGACGCTTGACATGCAAAGTGTGTGGTCAAACCCATCCCACTGTGCTTCACATCAAAAGGCAACCAGCGCTGGAAACTCCTGAAACATCTGATCAGACAGCTTCACTTAAAACATGTGGACATACAGGGGCCGGAGAGGACAGATGTGTTCTTTCTATTCTCCCAGTAAAAGTAAAAGTTGCCAAAGGAAATTGTTAGAAAAATTAGGATATACCTGGGTGTGAGCCCCTTTTCCTTTGATGTTTTAAGATGACAGTTTCTCTTTGATTCAGTGACCTGTATAGTAAATAACCTAAGGGTGATGGGTTTGGATAAATATTTAGGAGAAGGTCATAAAGGGTCTAAGGGAGGCCATGAGGTGTTAAGTTAGATTGGGGGTGACCATAAAAGTAAGATAATATCTTACCTGTGGAATGTGTTTGAAAACATCAAGAGAAAGCCCAGGTATATAAGCAGACTGTGAATGCTCCTCATGGAGCCTTTTCTTTGTAACCCCACTTGTGTGTTGCATTGTAAAACGTTCCTTCTTGTACAAGAAATTAAATTCAACCTGAACTCTGATTCTTCAGATCCGGTCTCCATCATTTTTAAGGTCTTTAAGAAGAAATTCTTATGACAGAAATCGCTTCATAGAAACCTATGCCTTCTTGGACCCGGGTAGTTCAGCCACGTTCTGCTCGGAGTATCTAATGCAGAAGCTGAATGTAGCAGGCAAAAGAACCAACGTCCTGTTGAGCACCATGGGGCAAAGGTCAGTTGTCCCAGCCTATTCATTGGCTGGTTTGGAGGTGTCGGGGCTGGATAGCAGTGGCTTTCATGTGCTCCCGGAGGTTCTCACTCAAACTAAAATGCCAGTTACTGTGGACAATATGGTGACACCTGAAGAACTGTCAAAATGGCCATATCTGTCTAAAGTGAACATCCCCACCATAAATACAAATGTCGAGCTGTTAATTGGAACCAATGCCCCCAAGTTATTGGAACCGTGTGAGGTTATTAACAGTCGTGGGAGTGGCCCATACGCTGTGAAGACAGTGCTGGGGTGGGTTGTTAATGGTCCGCTGAATGTTAACAGTGGTGCTTTGGAGGCGGAGCTGCCTATGGCCATGGTGAACAGGATCTCTGTGTCTAAGCTTGAGGAAATGCTGGTTGAGCAGTACAACCATGAGTTCAATGAGAAGAGCACAAAGGAGAAAGATATGTCAAGAGAAGACCTAAAGTTTTTGGAGATTATGGAACACTCTGCATTGCTTCAGGAAGGAAGGTATTGCTTGAAGTTACCCTTTAAAACCCAGGAAGTCTGTCTGCCCAACAACTTTGCAGTGGCGAAGCAAAGGATCCAAGATTTGAGGAAAAGGTTCTCAAACAACAAACAGCTGTAGCAGGAATATACCGAGTACATGAACACACTCATAAGTAAAAACTATGCAGAACAGGTGCCTCAGGAGCAACTTCAGTGTGAAAATGGAAAGGTGTGGTATATCCCTCATCGTGATGTCCATCATCCAAGAAAGGGATCTCTCCGTGTGGTGTTTGATTGTGGAGCCACCTTTCAGGGAGCATCATTGAACAGCGAACTGTTACAAGGTCCTAACCTCACCAGCTCACTGCTGGGAGTCCTAGTACGCTTTAGGAAGGAACCGGTGGCGTTCATGGGAGACATTCAGGCCATGTTCCACCAGGTGAGAGTCTCTGAGGAACATAAAGACTTCTTATGCTTTCTCTGGTGGCCAGATGGAGATGTGACAAAGGAGCTTGTGGAGTACAGGATGTGTGTGCACCTATTTGGGGCGGTGTCATCTCCTAGCTGTGCGAGCTATGCACTTAGGAAAACTGCTGATGACAACCAAGCTGAGTTTTTGGATGAGGTGATTCAGTCTGTCAAGCAGAATTTCTACGTGGGCGATTGTCTGAAGAGCTCAGCCACAGAAGGAGAAGCTATCCAAATGATAAGGGACCTCAGCGCTTTGTGTTGGAAGGGGAGCTTCATCCTGGAAAAATGGACCAGCAACAGTCAAACTGTTTTGCAAGCCATCACTGCGGAGCAAAGGGCTAAGGACTTAAAGGAGTTGGATCTGGACCAGGATAAGCTTCCAGTAGAAAGAGCTCTGAGTCTACAGTGGTGTGTCAAGACAGACTCTTTCACTTTCATCTTGATGTTCATCTTGAAGTTGCTGTCTCGCTGGACACCGACACATGTATAAATGCTCTGCGGCGTTTTATCAGCAGGAGAGGACAAGTGTCACACTTAACATCTGATAATGGCACCAACTTCATCGGAGCGGACAGGGAACTGAAAGAGGCTCTTACTGTTTTGGATCAGGACAAGATTCAAGGAGTTTTGTCACAGGCTGGAATTCATTGGACATTTAATCCACCAGCAGGTTCACACCATGGCGGTGTGTGGGAGCGAATGATCCGCCTGGTGAGCAGAGTCCTAAGTTCTGTTCTACGTCAGCAGAAGCTAGATGATGATGGGCTGCATACAGTGTTATGTGAAGTGGAGGCCATTTTGAACGATCGGCCAATTACAAAGCTCTCAGATGATGCCAATGACCTGGAACCTCTCACACCTAACCATCTTCTCCTACTGAAAGGTAAACCAGCTTTGCCACCAGGAGTTTTTCAACCTCATGACTGTTGTGGAATTTTGGAGCTGATTTCACCGGCAGTTTTCAGGTTGAAGAGGAGAAGAATCAGAGAGAAATCTGTTTGTATTTTATCTGGAAAAGCTTTAATGACAAAACCTTGCAAGGGAGAACAAGTCGAGAGACATGTCCCTGTTGTCTGGACGGTGTCCCCAAACTCGTCTGACGACTGACAGTCCGAAACCAGCCTTTCAAGCCAATCAGAAATCTATGACCTAAATTCTATCTTGAGTTTTGTCTTGTCTCATCTGGTGACGCCTGCATCTGGCCTTCGTTCACCATGAGGCTCCTGGTTTATTAAACAATGCATGTTATCTTCTGTCTGAGAGAACAGAAGAGTACAGCTTGACATTTTGTTGTCCTGGTCAGTTACGGATTTTATCCATATCAATCCCCTCTTATTGATCATAAGATCAATACAAATTACCAATTAATGACTGGACTTAAGGACTGTAAGGGTTCAAATAGAGCAGAAACAACGTCCGTACAACAGAGAATAATTCTCACATCAAAACAAGAGTAATACAATAATCAACAACTACATTTGAACAAAAGCAAAAGTAAAAAATCATCAAGAACAAAATCATTTAAATTCATAATGCAATAACAATAAAACATACAATCAGTAAATCAAATGAAAACAAAAAAAACCCTCTTATGTACCCCTTTAGCATAACTGTCATGTGACCCATGAGTTCTGTCTTCCAACCACCAGAGGCAGTCATGAGGCAAATCCTCAAAGAGATCTCCTAAAACACCAAGGCATTAAAGGAGGTCATTAACAGAGGTCACCAGTCACATGAGCAAACAACCCAAGACAAGAACTTCCTGTCTGTTTCCAGATGAAATCCTAGCATTTTAAAAGGGAGACATACGATCATTTGATTACATCATAGCAATAAAACAAATCAATCACAAAGTGAAGTCTTCAACCCATGCACTTTGCGTACAGTAGAGGGTCACCACCATGGAGAGGTTACTAGCACATACGATGCATGGTGATGTGGAATCCATCTGTATGTCCAAGATCTGGTTCTTGGTCTGCATTCTCCGGACCATTCTGCAACGGGCACAGGTTATAGGTTATTCCGATGGTTTGGTGAGTCTGTCAGCACCCTGTAAATGATACTTTCTCAAAATCTCTGTTAGTTTTTTCACATAGTCAGTCATGAACTCATCCGTCCAAAGCAGAGTAGCTTTGTGTGGTGTCAGTGGGGGACTTGTCCCTGTGGACATTGGTCTTCCCATTAGCACCTCGTGAGGACTCAGTCCTGTTGTTGCATTTGGTACACTCTGAATGGAGTACAGCACAATTGGCAGTGCATCAGGCCATTTCAGGCCTGTAGTAAGTACAGTCTTGGTCAATTGGTCTTTGATAGTAGCATTCATTCTCTCAACTTGACCTGAACTCTGTGGGTGATAAGGAACATGTAACTGCCACTGAAATCCTAAGATTTCTGACAGTCCCTGAGTGATTTTTTTTTTTTTTTTTTTTGACACAAAAACTGGACCTCTGTCGCTATCAATTCCCTGTGGCACTCCGTACCTAGGGATTACCTCTTTCAGCAGGCACTTTACAACTGTTCTTGCATCTTCTTTTTTTTTTTTTTTTTTTTTTTTTTTTGCAAAAGCTTCTACCCACTTCGAGAACCTATTGGTTATGACTATCAAATATTTGAAACCTTGGTGTCTGCAACAATTCTGGCCTTGGGGATGTACACAGATCAATAGTTGTAATGCAATCATGCTCATCATCTATATCAATCAATGGAAGGAGAGTAGCTGAATTCAATGGAGGTGAGTGCTTTAAAGTTATGTGTGGACTATGAAGAATGATTGCTTCATAGCCTGAACGACGTGCAGCTGTCATGTGTTGAGTAGCAGATGTGTTCAAGATATGAAGTACTGCATGAGGAACGTGCACAACACAGTCATGAGCCAGTACAATTGGAGAAGATTTCTCAATCATGATGGCAACAGCGGCCACCGCTCTTAAGCAACCTGTCATGCCAAGAACAACAGGGGTTAGTCGAGAGGAGTAGTACGCAACTGGATGGAAATGAGAACCATGTTTTTGTACGAGAATGCCTGTGGCAAAGCCATCTCGTTCATGAACATGCAGATGGAACGGCTGATGATAGTCCGGCAAACCCAATGCTGGAGCCAAGGTGAGAGCATGCTTCAGATCCTGAAAAGCTTTGTGCATATCCTCAGTCCATTGCACCTTGGGAGGAGCTGATTGCAGTGTGGCGTTTCGCAAAACAGAGTCCATAGCAGCATACTCAAAGTTCCAATGTCTGTAATAATTTGCCATCCCCAAGAACGAGAGCATTTGTTTCTTGGTTGTGGGAAGAGGCATGTTAACCAGCAGTTTCAACCTCTCTGGTGACAACAGGCGCTGTCCATCTTTCAAAACATGACCCAAATATGTCACCTCAGACCAACAAAATTGCAGTTCGGCAAGTGATGCTCTATGTCCACACTCAGCTAGTCTCTGTAGGAGCAAGATGGAGTCCGTTCAACAAGCTTCCTGTGATGGTGAAGCTATCAAGAGGTCATCTGCATACTGCAAGAGAGTGGAGCCCCCTGGAAAGTGGAGGTCATCCAAGTCCCTTTTCACTGCAGCTGCGTAAACAGTAGGACTCTTGACAAAACCCTGAGGGAAACACTGCCAGGTGTACTGTTTTCCTTTGAACGTGAATGCAAACAGGTACTGGCTATCTGGATGCAATGGAATTGAGAAAAAAACTGAACAAATCAATGACTGTGTAGTGTGTTGAGTTGGATGGTAGAGAAGCCAGAATCGAATTTGTGTCTGGCACAATAGGAACTGTAGGTACAACAATGCTGTTAACAGCCTGCAAATCTTGAACAAAACGCCACTCATCTGGGCAATTTGCTTTTGGAATGAGCAAAGTGGGTGTGTTGCATGGGCTAGTTGTTTGAACCAACACACCTTGATCCAAAAGAGACTGAATTACACCTTCAATACCAGCAATTGACTTGTGAGGCAAATTATATTGCCTAACCATTGGTAGCTTAGCACCAGGTTTGAGTGTGACTTTGTGAGGTGGAGCTGAATTTACAAAACCAACATGGTTTTTATGTTTTGCCCATAAAATAGATGGAACCTCTGAAAGCTCTGATGGAGGCCCATAATGTGTGGGGAGGGGTGGTTGTTGCAAAACAAACTTACTCTGAGGTAGCTGGATGTGCTCAGTTAAAGATAACAAGTACAGCTCATGGCCCAAGTGTGTTATTGTTTGAGTTGTAGGAGTCTGCGCAGCTCCTCTCAATGCCTGGCACTGTGCCACCATGCCTTTGAGTTGTTGTGGGTCACAGCCAGGAGAGACAGCTACAGTGATGAATGGAAATGAATCTTTATCATTAAACAATTTACACTGTGAGTCAGATAACCCAATTGGAATTGCACATCCCTGTGGACCAACAAACAAACATTGTTCACACTCCAACCCCTCTTGTGTATTCAAAAACACATGAGCTAATTGTTTGTACACCTCTGAAGGGTTAAATGCTGATGTACAGTGACACTGTAGTACAGGCCTCATGGCAGATATCTGTGTTGCACACGCTGGTGAAATTTGGGCAATTTTTTGAATGCTAGAGACTGTGAAGCTGGAAGCCATGTTAAAATCAGTCAATGTCCAACAATACAAACAATCAGCAATAATCTTCAAAAACTGAAATGCATGAGCAGCCTTCACATCAGGTAAGCTTAAAAACAATCCGTCAAGTGTGCATTGAATTGTGGCATGTAATTTGCAAAGCAAATCTCGTCCCTTGAGATTAATTGGGCTTTTTTCAGAAATCACAAAAGAATGTTGCACATCTGAACCTTCAACAGTAATTTTAGCTCTCTGTGATAGTGGCTCAACAATAGGAACACCAGAAACACCTACAGTGGTGACAAAATTTGGTGTTGGTGTACATACATGCTCATCAGCTTTAACAGTGGAAATTGTGGCCCCACTAACTACCAAAATGTCAACTCTATTACCATTTACTTCAACAGGCATTGTTGGATCTTCTGAAGGATCTTTCGAAAGTCGAATTACAGCTGTTTGAATGGATTGATGAATTGTTGTTCTGATCCTGTTTGCCTTGTCAGAGCTGAATGTGTCATTCTAGTTGTACCTTGTCTCTGAGTTTTGCTTTTTTCTGTGTGAGGTCGTCTCTGTGTCATTCTCTGCCTGGCTGCAGGTTCTATGTTGTCACTATGGTCTGTGTCAGACTTCTCCTCCTTGCCTCTGGCTCCTTGTAACTCAAGTTCTACTTCACTCTCTCCTGAGCTCTCCTGAGTCTCTATTTCTTCAACAACAGCAGCTAACCGTCCTTTCTTTTCCTTCCTTTTCTGGCTTTTCACCTGCTTGAGTGTCACACATTTAGCACAGTCTTCCACTGCTGCCTTGAACTCATCAGAAAAACGATCAACTCTTTTTTCATCCAGACTCACTCCACACCTCTGACGAGCAACAGTCAACCACACATTTACACAATCTTTCATATACGCACTATTCCAAGATAGAACGTACTCAGCAATCTGAAGCTTATCTCTATCAAACTCTCCTTCGTATGGCCACTCGCCATCTGTCCACTGATTCATAAGGAACGAGAAAGGGAAGACAAAATTCCATCCTTTCAGTCTACCAACAACTCCCGCTGGAGATTGTGGAGAAAACATTGCTCTATATTGTGCATCTGTGAGTGTGTGGGGGTTTGTTTCTGAAAACTTATCAATGGCAGATTGACCTTCTAGTTCCAAATTGGTGCATTTGTTTTCTTCTGAAACAGATTTGTTCTTTCTCTTGTGTTTTGTTGAATGTATTAATTTTGTAGTAGGTTGTGTTCTACTCACTGCTTTGGACGTGTTGTTGCCCATTTTTAACACATTAACATTAAAACATCACACAAGCAAACACATAAAAACACAAAACAGACACATCAAAACTTTCCAGCAACAACCAAAGTTCTCTCTACAACTCTCTCCTTGGTGCAATGGCAGTGGTTCGAAGCCAAACCGACGAAACAACAGTTCGTCTTGTGTATACACTATTTGTTGTTTGAAAATTTTAACCGGCGCCCGACTCTAGGACTTACAATCCCAAGTCTCAAAACATTTCTCAAAGGACACAGAGTGGATGATCCCCAGTCTTGGTTTAAACGAGATAGGCCAAATCCTACCCCGAAAACGTCTTTTCTAAAGTTTAAACCTCAGGTGGGTCCCCCTGTGCCGAACGTAGCCCGAAGCTAGCCCAGAAACCCAGCCACTTTCTGTGGCACTGCAGGAGTTAAGACACACTCAACTCTGCTTTTTTCCTTTTCACAACGCACATGCTCTGCACCCGCCTTATTACTGCACAGTTTTCAACACGTGTTTAGTTTCTTTTTACTCTCAAACATCAGCTTTTTCAAACATTAGCTTTTTAAGCATTTTTGTTCACTTTCTGACCACATTTAAGGTGATTTTATCCATATCAATGACCAGTATGTGAGAAGGCGCTGGAGGCAGATACAGTATCTCTCAGATCTTTTCTGGAAGAGATGGATACGAGAGTACTTGCCTTTGCTCCAGGAGAGGCAGAAGTGGAGCGAAAAGAAAAGAAGCTTGAAAGCTGGGGATATTGTGGTGATCATGGATCCGTCAGCTCCTCGTGGTTCCTGGCCGCTTGGCAAAGTTCTGGAGGTTTTTCCAGACAAACATGGACTTGTGCGTTCTGTTAAGTTGCAGACCAAGGCAAACATTATTGAAAGACCAGTCACAAAGCTTTGTTTAGTGCATGGAATGTGAATTTAATTAGCTGCACTATAAATTGCTGTAACTGGGTTTATCATAAATATTTGCTGCTTTTTTTTTTTTTTTTTTTTTTTTGAAATTGTTTAATGAACAATTTAGGGGCCGGTGTGTAGCAGCCAAATATGTTACAGGGATGTAGTAAGTGCCTGGTAATACACTTTGTGTCCATGGGGCGCTGTGAGGTTACCTGGGCAGTATTGCATATAGGTGTGCACGTCACTATTGTTGTCAGGTGTTTGACCCAGAAGGGCAAAAGGGTTTTTGACCGCTGTGGCGGTAAATGCCGGCGTTTTTCTTTGTGTTGCTTTTTCTTTTTGGTTATCAGTATATGGACTTTTATTTTCGGTACAATAAATCATTCATCACGTTGCATCAGAAGAAGTGTACGGACTCTCACTCATCATCTTCATCAAACGTACAGTAATTTAATATGCGCAGCGAGTCAACCAGGCTCTGGGTCAAAACATCTCAGTAGCTAAGTACTAGACTTTGCTCCTGCAGTTATTTCTAGGCAAACAAATGATTCAAAGGCAACTGGACTTAGATTTGTCTTATGAAGATGTTTTCGCCTCTTATCCAAGCGGCTTCATCGGTCTGACTAACCCTCACCAGTCTCACAACATAGTGGGGATAGACCCAGGTAGTGACCGCCCAACCATCTCGTAAGACAATAGTTCGTTAGTGGAGTTTCACCTGACCATGTTCGTTCACAGGCAACCGCACATCATGCCTAACGAATGTAATCTACCAGTAGCCTCATCCACCCCTAATGACCGTCGTTCACTGGGAGGACTCACAGGCCCAACATCTTCATAAGACGATCTAAGTCCAGTTGCCTTTGAATCATTTGTTGGTCCAGAAAAAAACTCATAATTGATTAGATATCTATTAGATCTACAGTGCTCTACTGTGATAAAGTTGTAGCTTTCACTGCAGATGTAGAGGTCACTGACATCAGTATCACGATTCACCTCTGATTTCTTCTCTGTTTTTTACTGTAGAGCACTGTCAGGATTTATAACGTATGTAGGAATTTGTGCACTCAAATATCTTTATGGTATTATGGGGAATTATGAATTATTATTGTGCACAACTCCAACATGAAATTATTTGTCCAGTGACATAACACATATTAGAGTATGTGTAATAATAGGGAAATAGCCCTCCTTGCTGGGCACACAAGAGAGGTCTATTAGAATTATGATTATTAATTGCAAATATGATTTTGCAAGGGTATAGGTCTTTTAAGGTTAAGTGACTGAGATGCAAGCACAATAAAACACAAACAAGTTAACCTTAGTTAAACACACATTTATTACTAATACTATAGCTACAAGTACTGAACATTACAACATTCTACACACAAGACACAAAAGGAAAAGGGGAACTGATACATAAGGCTATGGCTGGTGAAAGTTCAGACTGCATGGTGCCGAGTTATCTATTGTGTAGTTGGAATGGGAAACCTGATAAACAGATGAGATGACTGTTACCTGAGAAGCAGCAAGTCAAATCAACGGTACCACAGCTTAGTTCCAAATTGCTAGTTGAAATTACCAATCATGAAAGCACCAGGGTTTAAGCAAGTTGACGGAGGTTTTGTACGTATACTTGCTTCTTCCCTGGGGTGGCTTCTTGTTGAGAATGGAGTCCGTTGCTGGGGTGAGGAGCTGGAGTCTGGATCTGGTGGTGATGAGTGAGTCGGCCGGTCCGTGCTTGAAAAGTTCCCGGAGAGAGCTCCTGGTTTCTGCTCTCATACTCTCCTATGCTGGACGCTCAACTCATGACTCCAGATTCAAGAGATGCTCTGAGTCACATCTTCAGACCCGCAAGCTGCAAGCTTCCCACTGGCATGGTGGAAAGCAAGAAGAACCAGCAAGCAGCATCAAACAGAACGCACACACCGAACGCACACAACGCAGGGAATCTCAGATGAGACCCTGTTTTAAAGTTTCAGTCTGTCCGCCCAGAAGGTGCCTCCTGGCCAATCCCAGGGGTTGTATAGTTCTGGGGGAGGAAAGTCAGTCCCTCCAACAAGGTCTAAAACTGCATGTAAGTCCATGGGTTTCATAGTCCTTTGTTCTCCAAAATCTGACTGTGACTGGCAGGGGTTCATGCCAGTTCGTCTCTGGTTGTGACGGGCTCTCAGGTGGGGGTAATTTGTCCAGACGGTGCTTTCAACTCACAATGGGGTGTGAATTGATCTTACTATCTTTCTGGCTCTTGTAGCTTGAAAGATCAAAGATGGTTTTGGTCAGTGGTCTGGTTTGGATGGGGGTTCCTTATCTGACCCTTTTGTTTGCAGGAGGTTGTTAAAGATGGTCTGGTTTTGTTGTTTGAGGCTTGTGCTGTCTGCCTTCGAAGCATGCAAGGACATTATCCTACACGTACAACATCCTTTTATGGTCACTGACATCAATATATCTCGACTCCCTGCTGATTTCTTCTGTTCTGCTTTTTACTGTAGAGCAGAGAAATGAAATTATCTTTAGAACTGCTCACCACACTGTTAATGACATTCAACACAAAACAGCTGTTACCATCCTTCCATCCTTTTTCCACCGCTTATCTGGGATCAATAATTCTCCTACATTAACTGGTTTCATTGGACAAACCACACACACACACACACACACACACACACACATGCACATACACTGTTGCTGCAGACTTTTGAGTCCAAAGCTCATTACATCACCCATATTACTGCTGATGCTGCACTGATCCACCTGTTAACACCACGCTGCATCGTATCCTCACTCATGAAGACCCAGATGGAGCAGTCACTCTCTCATCCTGACCGCTTCACTAACATCACTAGTTTAGTGCTGTACAGAATATTGTGTGAATCTCAGACTTTATTGTTTTTGTATATTTTTGTTCACAGGTGCAGCTCCAAAGCCATACGTTAAGATAGTTGATCAAACAGCGGACAGGGCGCTGCTGCAGTGTCAAGTTCGAGGTGCTTTTCCAAAACCTGAAGTACACTGGGAGAACAGAGCTGGAAACATCCTTCCTGCTGAAGAACCAAAGGTGACAGAAAGAGGAAACCGCTATGACATCATCCTCAACATCACTGTGACCAAGACCGACATGTATCACTGTGTTGCTACGCAGGAGGAGATCAGCCACAAGACTGATGCTGAGACATTCGTGTTTATCTCTGGTGAGGTTCTTACTAATCATATTTTAATATTCAAATGATTTTAATTGTGTGTTTGGGACTTTTAGCGCTCTGACGGATGCCAACAAGCTTTTCAACTCACATCTGTCCATAACTCAACTCTGAGATGTGAACAGTCATTACTGTAGTCAACTAATGAGGCCCATCAGGCCTGTACAGTTATAGCAGAAACACTGGATGGTTTTAATCTGCAAATAATTTAGAATTTCAGTTTTCATGGACAAGTTCTCTCTTTTGTAAATGTTATAAGCAATGTGCTATACATGATATTCAGTATATTCATTCATGATATTTACATTCTGAGAGTCAAACCTGTGAGAAAGCCCAGTAGTAGCAACAGCACCACCTACTGGGTCAGAGAGTAAAAACACTTGTGCAGGTCAGGACATGCCCAGACACATTGCAGAAGCAGCTAACGAACCGACTGTGAGGCTGAGTGGACTTTTTGTGTTTTCCTTCTCTGTGTGCGTTCTTGAAGAAATGTAAGTGTTTTATTTCTTCATTGTGGACAATTTGAGCATTATGCTAAAGTAGCAGTTTATTGAGAGCTGTTTGACTGCTAATAATGTGTTAGTAATATTTTATTGTTTTGTTTATTTGCAGACCACACACACACATACACATTGACACACACACACACACACACACACACACACACATCTAAACACCCACAGACTTCCACTATCCAACCATTCCTATGTTCATGTCAACTAACTGGCATTAAAAGGGAAGAAATAAGATCTCTCTCCACGTGTCATCATTCTCTAACCGGAATCAAGGTCAATGTTCTGCCGCCTCAACCAGTGATAATTTATTGAGATTCACCCTTCAAACAAAACCAGTTTTTTTTGTATGTTACAGATAAACAGTTGAAGAACGAGTGCAGCCCAGCAGTGTGGATGACAGGTGGATGGTATATTGGAATTATAACTGTGGCTGCAGTTTGGATTGTGTTTGAAAAGTGCATCAGAAAACGCTGGAAGAAAGGTAATAAAGATAAGTTTAAATGTTTTCTATCAACATATCTATAATCATGCAGGTTCAGATATGAATCGTTCTGTTGGTTTTAACATTCAATACAAAATCCGACGACTGATACAAGTTGCAGTCTAACATGAAATCTTGTCTCTTTGTTAAATGTATTAATATTATAGATAAATGAATGGTGTGATTGATTGATTGATTGATTGATTGGTTGGTTTGAGGAACAATAGTGAATACTGAACAGTGTTCCTGTTGAAGAGATGTAGAGCAGAGAGTTTGATGGTCGACCTCAGTGTAACGCAGAACATGTTCACTATTAACTGTTTGAAAACAATAAATATATTAAAATCTATTTGGTTTGGTCCCCATAACATAGAACAGACTTATAATTATATAATTGACAGCAGGACAGGCCACAGCTGGGCGAGATAGAGCTGTGTGTCAATTCCCATCTGAAGGGAAACTGTTATGTTGAAGTTATTAGAAATTACTACTTGTAATTTATACTTTTGTTTTCTTTTTGCAGATCCTCCTGAGACAAATGAGCCTTGTTCCTGTACTTCAAATGTGTTACTTAATCCATCTCTTTAATGACTTCACATCTGGTTTACAGTTTTCTCCTAAATGTGGAGCAACATCTCTCTCCTGCCTACCTGAACACCCTCATTCAGGTCTACACTCCCTCCCGCCCACTACGCTCTGACAGTGAAAGGTGCCTGGTACCACAGCAGGACCCTGAGTCACTAACTAGACTAGAAAAGACTAAAGACCCAGATCTTTAGAGAACACCTTTGTACTTGATGCACTGGTGGTAGTGAAAAAACAAAAAAAGACACTTGAAAAACCTGCTTCTATGCATTACCTTTTTGCACTGCCTGTTTACACTTAAGCTTTACAGTAATTTCTCACTCCAAAAATGAAGAAAAAACAACAACAGAACATACCCATTATATCAGGTGACTTATTTGACCTGCAGATCTCTTGCTCTCAGGCTTAGATTAAAATCTACATATTGTTACTTACAGTTTAACCATGTTGTGCCTTAAATCATCAGCACTTTAATTATAAAGCTGAAAGGCAGCTTGTGAAATGAGACATGAATAATGATACAGGACATTTTCTTGTCTTCTAAAACTGGTTAAAAGCTGAGTATCAATGTTTTTAAATAAGCAGGTGACGAATCATTGACTTCATTCTGACACCTGAACAAAGATGATTGTAACATTTCCAGATGAGAAAAAATAGAAAGATAAAGTGCTGTTTCAAGTGTGAGATTGTTATTAAGCTTAACTGAAGGGAATTTATTTTGTTGAATGTAAATTATTGTGTCGTGATGGGCAGAAGCAGGACCCATGCCCTTTATTTGAAGCCAAAAACAAAGCAAGGCAAGGCTGTGACTATGACAAAACTGTGACTACGACAAGACAAGGTAACAAACCAAATGAACCGACAAGGACAGAACTGAAAACCAGAGATTAAATACACAGACAGAACTGACGAGGGAATGGGGAACAGGTGGAGACACTTGGGGTAATCACACAGACACATGAGGAAGGGCAAGTGCCCAGAAACAAGGAGGGAAAATTTTCAAAATAAAACAGGAAGTGACGAGACAAAACATGAAGACAGGACAAAAACCCCAACTTAACTTCACCACGGCGTGACATATTGTGTGTTTGATATATCTTTGTTCTCTTTGTTGTTACATATGTATTTGGCTCAATATCAGCTGTGTGTAATGCCAAAGTCTAATTTTTATTTGTTTTGTTTATGTAAAATGACATCTGAGCTGTGTGAGATGTCATGTGATGCATTACTTCATTATGGTGCCAGTGTTCAGTCTTCCTTTCTTAAAATGTATTGATAAAGTGAACAATAACGCTGTATTACAAAGACAAGTCAGAATGTGTTTGAAAGAGTATCTCAGTTATATTTAATATATTTATCTATCAAGTGTGTTATCTCATCAGTTCCTTTGTTTTGTGTTTTTTGTTACTTCTTTTTTTTTAATGATGCCTCATGTGTAGCTCCCTCTGCTGCTTGGATGAATTTATTGTATCAGTTGTGTGTGTGTATATGATTAAATCCACCTGTGGATTGTATTGATTTGCCAGTATATACTCAGGAACGCTGCCAGGCCAGAAACGTTTGTGATTTGATTGGGAGTTGAGTGTGTTGTATTCTATAATTTCTATCAGCTCACTTCTCCTCATTTGTTTATACATTGTCTGCAACTGAATTTCATTTTTGCAACTCACACACACTCATAGTCGATCATTTGATTTGTTTAACCCTCGTCTTGTGTTAGGGTCGGCACCGACCCGTTTTAAGGTTTTAAATGCATGAAACACCCATATAAATTTGTTTATCGCATCAAGGCTTTATGACTTTGTCAGGAACCTCTATTTAAACAAAATAAAACAAAAAAAAATTTTTTCACTTAATTATAAAATGCTGTAGTTAAAATTATACACTTTGTGGTGTTAGGGTCGTTTTCGACCCAGTTATAAAAATAATATTATAAAGCAATAATTAGAGCCAAAACTGAAATCACAAGTTCACTGTCAGCCAATACACTGACAGCCAGCTCCTCTCCCAATCATTTGAGCTTTAGGGGATTCTCATTTTGCCTTGTTTTCCAGTATACCTGCACAGAAACATATGGGCATATCCAGACATGTGAGGCCAATTCAGTATAGAATTGGTGACTTGCAGACTTGCAGCCAGCCCTGCCTCAACATCATCCACAACAACCAGAGCCCCACTCAGGCCACCTGACTCTAAAAGAAAGAGGTGTCATAAATATATATCCCTCTCATCCCCCTCCCATGGGGGGTGGGGGTGTGTCTTCCTCAAGCTCGTGTTCTCTACCAGAGGCCTGGGAGTTTGAGGGTTCTGCGCAGTATCTTAGCTGTTCCTAGGACTGCACTCTTCTGGACAGAGACCTCAGATGTTGCACCTGGGATCTGCTGGAGCCACTCTCCCAGTCCGTGGGTCACAGCCCCCAGTGCTCCGATTACCACTGGTACCACTGTTGCCTTTACTCCCCACATCTTCTCTAGCTCCTCTTTCAGCCCTTGGTATTTTTCGATCTTCTCATGTTCCTTCTTCCTAATGTTGCTGTTGCTTGGGATCGCTATGTCTTTCACTACTGCCTTCTTCTGTTGTTTGTCAATCAACACGATGTCCGGTTGGTTAGCCATCACCAGTTTGTCAGTCTGGATCTCGAAGTCCCACAAGATCTTGGCTTGGTCATTCTCAACCACCTTAGGAGGTGTCTCCCATTGTGACCTCAGGATCTCCAACCCATACTCAGTGCAGATGTTCCTGTACACTATGCCAGCCACTTGGTTATGGCGTTCCATGTACACTGTTCCTGCCTGCATCTTACACCCTGCTATTATGTGCTGAACTGTCTCAGGAGCATCTTTGCACAGCCTGCACCTGGGATCCTGTCTGGTGTGGTAGATCCCTGCCTCTATTGATCTTGTACTGAGTTCCTGCTCTTGTGCTGCCATGATCAGTGCTTCTGTGCTGTCTTTCAGTCAAGCTTTTTCCAGCCAATGGTTTTCTTTATATCAGCCACTTCATCTATCTGTTGGTGGTACATGCTGTGTAGGGGCTTGTTCCTCCATGATGGTTTCTCCTCCTCCTCTGCATCATCACATTTCTGCTACCTGAGGTATTCACTTAGCAGTTCATATTCGGGGGCCATCTTCCTGATGTATTCCTGTTGGTTGTTTCATCTTGGACAGTGGCTCTGATGCTCACCAGTCCACGGCCTCCCTCGTCACGCTTAGTGTACAGTCTCAGGGTGCTGGACTTGGGATGTCCATATATATCTATATATATGTAAATATATATATATATATGTTCTGCTTTTCATTTTGTGTTTGTACTAAAGTTCTATTGCTGAAAAAAGGGACTTTTTTTTCTTTTTTCTTTAAGTAAATATATATGGGTCGAAACCGACCCTAACACCACAGATGTTACTATAGTTAATAATATTAAAATGGAAAAATAAATAAAACTAATTTATTTAAGAGATGTGTTCTAAATCCCCTCAGTAATAGTCAGGTGACAGGACAACATTTTATTTATTTATATAATTCTCTTGAAGTTAATTTTACATTTTTTAAAAATTGAAATCGAGGGGTATACTGACAAAAAAAAGGCCCAGGGGCCCACACCAAAACTATTAAAACCAATATTTTCATGGATAAGGAAGCCTAACAAGGTAACCAAGAGATGAGAAAAAAATTGGATGACAGATAATTGTTTTTAGTGTATTTTACAACTAAATTAAAACACGGGTCGGTACCGACCCGTTAACATAAGGGATGGTAGCAGGAAAGTAACACAAGACGAGGGTTAAAAACATGTGAGGTCCTGAGAGCAGATCTTCATTCTGCCACCAGAGGTCAGCAAACACCTGCTCTTTATGTTGGGGGTTCATTGTCCTAAAATCGGGGAGCTGCAGTGTATAAAGGCCTCGATATGGATGCAAACACCCTCGAATTAAAGGATGGGTTCAATTTTTGAAGTCTTAAAACAACAGTCAGGATCTCAAATGAACATTTAAACATGTTTTTCTCGCTGTAACTTGTCTTTTAAAAGCTGGAAGTCAGCACTTTAATCTCACGATCGTTGTTGAATTTTTAAATCTAATGTGAGAGAAAAAAATGAAAAATGCGTCACTGTCCAAATACTATCAAAGCCCAATTTGTAGCTCAGTAGTTAGAAGCTATTTTTGGAGAGAGATCCTGTGTTGGTGTGTTTGGTTCAGTGGTAGTCACGCACACACACACACACACACACACGAGACCAGGGGGCTGTTGCACAAAACCTAGATAGGGGATTAAGCCAGGATTTTTCAGTTATCCTGGATTAATTTAGCCATGACTCGGTTGCACAAAAGCAGAGGCACATAAGTTACCATGGAGATTTATTCTGTGAAGCTAGCCTGCTCCAGACCAAGCTAACAGCCAGGCTTGATTAATCCTGCTGCTATTTGACCAATCAACTGGTACTCTGATCAGAAGTAAATGTGATTTACAGTTATTTCATGTTATTGTATGTATGTTTTGCTTAATTTTTGATAGCTTGCTTTAAAATGCCACAGATACATTGACATTCAGTTAAGTAGGTCCACTGTTATTATTTTAATTGTAACCATTATCCCTTTTATAATTATTCATGTGATGGACATTATTACCGTTAGGCCTTCTGAAGTTTGATGAATACGTATATTACTGTACACTTGAGCTGATTAAAAATGCTGATGAAGCCTTTCTCTTATTAATAAAGGATAGTGTCACTATCTGTCTTCCCTGTGTACATGTATTTTATTTGGTATTGGTAGCACACAGTTTGTTGTTAGGTTTTATAATTGTATAATCTTCCCAAATTATAGTCTCATTTCACTGGATCGATAACTATATAGTGTACTGTACATTTATGAAACTGGGAGGATGCCATAATGTGTTTTGATCTTTATTTGGCTGTCATGACTTGTCAGCTGGGAGCTTGAGGGGGAGAGAGAACAATGATTAACACATTGTATTACAGTCATGCTTACAGTGCATATTGAAATCATGTACTAATCTTTCTAATTTCAGGATTTCCAGATCCAGTTTCCTCAGTGTCTTTCATTTGATTTCTATGTCAAGGTCCATATCCTGCAGTTTTTTCTTGTGGACTTTTATTTTCACATCTGCCAGCTCCATTTGTCTCTCTAGGTGTTGCGTAGATAGACATCTAACAGTTTGTGAATTCTGTAAAACACCTATTAATTAGCACAACAGGAATTGTGCATAATGTGGATTTCCTTTAGACATTACTCACTATGTTGCCAGGCTGGCTATCAGGCTGTACAGCATCTGGGTCCTGTTACAAATATATTTTCTATGAGCACCACATTACTGACTTCTTATCCATTATGGACTTAAGCATTTCCACAAGATTGACATGATACCTGTAAATCTGTGATCGACCTTGTGGTCTGTTTAAGAAAACCGTGAACGCGCACTAATCCGAATTACTTACACCTGGCTTAACATAGTCGCACCTCCTCATCCTGGCCTGGCAAATGTGCAACCGATTAAGCCTGGATGCACTGATTAGACTGGGTCAAGCCTCACTTTTTCAGTTATCCTGGATATCTGAATTCTGCTTTTGTGCAACGGCCCCCTGGTTATTGCTGCTCTGCTTCTCTGTGCTGAGTCATCTCAGCACAGAGATTTTGTTATGTCCCGCCCTGCATGGGCGTTTACACTCGTTTACACTATCTGCCAGTGATACCAGTGATACCATACATCCCTCGGTCTCCATCTTCAGGAGCATCACAAACGAACAATGTCGTGTTTTATACTGAAATTGACAACTGCGGGGTCTCTTCTCTCGTGTCTCTGTCTTCAGAGTGTGTTTAAAGGAATACATGGACATGAAAACGGAAACGGTAGAAAAACTAATGTTCAATATCAGTATGTATTATAGCAATGTTAGCTTGGTATCAATAAAAGGCTGACTGGTAACATATCAAGTCAGTATATGTTTTTTTATGAAGATTATCAACGCTGTAAAATGTAATAATTAGTGGTAACACCGTAGTTCATCATTCTGGTTTAATACAGCAGGTGTTCTGTTGTCATGTAGATGTTACACAGTGTTGTAAAATGACTTCGTTTCAGCTCTGATGACGAATTGTATTTTCAAACGCTCCGTTTCATTCTTTAGTGATTCAATCCTGCACTTGTTCAGACGTGTAACAAATAAATAACATGATATGAGTCGCATAATGATTAGAAATTGAATTCAGATTTGCAGGGAGGCTTCACAAAGTCCTCAGGATGTGTGTTAGTGTTGTTGCCTTGGTGATGAGAGTCTGTGCTCCATATAAGGCTGAAGTTGTTTCTCTCTGGTCCAAGTGGCCTTTAGAGTCAGTTCATGCTTTTAGTTCAGGCTGTAATTTAAATAGTTGTCCTTTAGGAGATCTGATAGAAACCGAGGTGACACGTGAATATGTCGTCTGTTTCCTTCATTAACCTGATTACTCTCTATTTAAACACAATGATTAAAACATGTTTCATCTTTCAGGACCAGATGTCGTCACAGTGACCGTGAAACAAGGAAGTGATGTCATTTTACCCTGTTCACTCAGCACCAAGGAGAGCATTACATCAAAGGTGTTTGACTGGAAGAAAGATGGTCGTCAGGAGGTGTTCTTCTATGATGCAGGCATTCATTACAATAACGGACGTTCAGGTCAAGATGAGCAGTTCAAAGGACGAGTCTCACATTTTCCAGGAGAAATGAAGTCCGGCAACGCCTCCATCATGATCCAAAATACAAAGATGGAGGACAGTGGAGTCTACACCTGTGATTTTCCACGTCTTCAGCCGAGAGAAACATTCCACATTAAGCTTGTTGTTGGTGAGTGCTGTTGGGTTTGAAAGGTTTTGTTTTATAGTTAATAACGGGGACCAATAACTAAACTGTAAATGTAGCTTCATAAACAGGTGATCAATTAGAGGACACAAATATCTTTTACACTGACAAATAAGGTAGAAATGTAATGGTAGTTTCATTTATGAATATCTACAACCCCCCTGAAGAGGGTCCAGACTTAACCAAAAAGATAGTTGAAATAATAGTTTCAGAAAGTTGAGGGATAACAATTATGTCAGGCGACCTAAATCTAATCATGGAGCCAAAGATGGATACACAAAGTGATAGACAACAGAGCTCAGAAAAAGCTGCTAAAAATGATTTATTAATTATATAAAATTATAGGGCTTGGTAGAGCCATTTGTATTTGGGTGTGTGTTAAGGTAATTCCCTGGTTGCCACAGTAGGTGGCGTACTGAACAGCAGCACATGAAATGTATGAGTAGAAGAAGAGGTGATTACTCCTCAGGTGTGCTGCTTATTGGGGAGAAGCACACAGTTTCTGATCGCCGTTTATTTCATGCAAGTTATTGGTAAAACCGAAGTGTATGGATAGCAAAGGCTGTTTTTGTTACATGGTAAATAAATACATAGTAAGCATAAGTCGGATGTTTGATGTATCATATGGAGCCGCCTCATGACGACTCATCAACTACACATCCCGGTAGCAGCCCTTCACTGTGGATTAGGTTTTTTTTTTTACAGGGCTGATAGATGTATGGAGAACTCTCCACCAAAGTCACATCATGTGGGGAACAATCGGCAGAAGATGCCACAGAGTTCCGGTTAACAATAGCGGACGGCGCCGACTGGTGGTCGGTGGTGTTTCTGCACACATAGGTCTGATGGTGAATAGCGAGGGCTCTGTGAGGAAACTCTTTTCTTCCTTCTGTAGGTGTTAGCTGAGAGATTGCTGTGTTGCAAACACAGCAGTCTCTCCTGGATCCGGTACAAAGTGTTGCTTATCCGCCCGTTTTCGTTGGAGTTTCTACCCCTCGCCGGACGAGACGAGACCCCGACCCGCGTTCACCTGATCGAGCTGATCGAAAAGGCGAACCTTCTCCTGAGCAATGATACCTGAAAGAGAATGAGATTTGTTCCTGACCAGTGTCTGAAGGGGGAGTGATGTCACGGCCCCGTTGCCATGACTCCCTGTGTAATAGAATAAAGGAACAGAGGTGACCTCCCAAAATGTTGAACCTTTAACGTTTGTTTCATTTTAGATTAAAAACATTTACAAGGATAACGACAAAAAGCAAGTTGATAATATCGTCCATGCACTGTGCATCCCAGTATTACAGTTCATGTCTGATCCTGTAAATGTTCTTTACAAGTTATTGTTTTATACTTTGTTCACAGGTGCAGCTCCAAAGCCATCCATCAAGATAGTTAATCAAACAGCAGACTGGCCGCTGCTGCAGTGTGAAGTTCGAGGTGCTTTTCTAAAACCTGAAGTACGCTGGGAGAACGGAGCTGGAAACATCCTTCATGCTGAAGAACCAAAGGTGACAGAAAGAGGAGGCCGCTATGACATCATCCTCAACATCACTGTGACCAAGACCGACATGTATCGCTGTGTCGCTACGCAGGAGGAGATCAGCCACAAGACTGATGCTGAGACATTCGTGTTTATCTCTGGTGAGTTTGAGCAAGTTGCAAAAACATTTTAAACCGAGTGAAAACTCCACACTTACACTGATGTTCTGTGACTCCACTTCAGTAATCTGCAGAGATTAGAGGGAGAGTGAGAAGGTCTGGAGGAAATAACAAAGAACTGGAGCTGAAATTATAGTTGCCGTGTCCGCTCGGGTCCAAGTGATGTGTGTAGGTTCCCAGAAGGTAGTATAAACATGACTACTACCCGTCTTTGATTTCTCTCATTCGACTCTACCGCTGCTCACTCGACCACTGCCGTTCTCTCTCTCTCTCTCTCTGCTGGGTCTACATTTGGCGCTCCAAAATCGAAACAGAGTCAGTCTGATGTGTCTCATAACGCTTTTGGTGCATGTTCTGCCATTTTAAACAATGCTTCAGTTTGTGTTCAGTTAGAACATAAGTTGATGTTCAGACAGCAGAGATGAACATAATCCACCTCCAACATAAAAATGGACACTTTAGAAATGAAACTATGGATTTATTTTAACGGCATTATCGACTGATTTTATTTGGTGCTAATGTTGAGGTGAAAGTTTATTTAATAAATGCTTATAAAAGGGAACTCAAGTAGAAAATAATTTTTAAAATTAGCAATGAAATATAGTTGTTTCTGTTACATATGAATTTCCAACGTTCCCAATAATCTGGAAGATGTTTTCAGTGGTTTGTTTGCTCAGTATATTCAAGACTTAAAACAAAGTGGTTACATGGATGAATTAATAAAATGCTTCTCACTTCTTCCACTTCTGTACTTTTGCAGAATAACATTGATATATTTGTCAGAGTCTTTTTCTCTTTTGTCTTTCTTTCTCTCTTTGCAAATAACTTTCTTTCAATGTAATTTCAGTTTTCATGGACAAGTTCTCTCTTTTGTAAATGTTATAAGCAATGTGCTATACATGATATTCAGTATATTCATTCATGATATTTACATTCTGAGGGTCAAACCAGTTTTGTTTTTTTTTGTATGTTACAGATAAACAGTTGAAGGACGAGTGCAGCCGAGCAGTGTGGATGACAGGTGGATGGTTCATTGGAATTATAACTGTTGCTGCAGTTTGGGGTTTGTTTAAAGCTGCAGAGTTCATCATAAAACGCTGGAAGAAAGGTAAGTTTAAATGTTTTCTATCAACACATGCAGGTTCAGATATGAATCGTTCTGTTGGTTTTAACATTCAATACAAAATCCAACAACTGATACAAGTTGCAGTCTAACATGAAATCTTGTCTCTTTGTTAAATGTATTAATATTGTACAAATAAATGAATTGATTGGTTGGTTTGAGGAACAATAGTGAATACTGAACAGTGTTCCTGTTGAAGAGATGTAGAGCAGAGAGTTTGATGGTCGACTATTGACTGTTTGAAAACAATAAATATATTAAAATCTATTTGATTTGGTCCCCATAATATAGAACAGACTTTATGTAATTTATACTTTTGTTTTCTTTTTGCAGGTCCTCCTCAGACAAAGGGGTTTTATGCCAGTACTTCAAAGGAGCCAGACGATCCACCTGCTTAATGACTTCACATCTGGTTTAAAGTTTTGTCTGGACAGTATATGCACACATATATTCTACTGTCGGTGATCCTCGCCTTTGTATCCACTCGGCTGGATTACAGCAATGCACTTCATGTGGGGGGTTAGTGCATCCTCCATTGCTCGCCTTCAATCAACTAATCAACTGCCTACTGGAAATAAAATCCTGGATGACATCAAACCTACTCAAACTCAATAGCAAAAAATCGGAGCTCCTGGTTGTGGCACCAAAAGCACTCTTACATAAAACAGGGGACATTCTCCTGAAGGTTGACAGCTGCTCCATCTCCCCAGCCCCTGAAGTCCGCAACCTCTGGGTCATCCTGGACTCGTCACTAAATCTGCCTTCTTCCACCTCCGAAACATCTCCCGACTCCGGCCATCACTCCACCACACTGTTGCAGAGACTCTCATCCATAGCTTCATTTCAAACCGCCTGGACTACTGTAATGGTGTCCTGTTCGGGGTTCCTAGCAAAACCCTGGACAGGCTCCAATATGTACAGAACTCTGCTGCCAGGGTTCTCACCCACACCAAACCCTGGCAGCACATCACCCCAACTCTCATTCACCTACACTGGCTGCCTGTAAAACACCGCATCTCCTACAAACTCCTCCTCCTCACCTACAAATTCTTCCACTCCCTGGCACCTCAATACCTCTCTGACCTCCTCCACCGACCCACACCTTACTGGACATTGTGTTCAATTGATTCTGGCCTGCTGTCGGTCCCCCAGCACTTTACGGCACACTTTTGGGGACAGAGCTTTCAGCGTGGCAGCCCCCCCCCCCACCCTCTGGAACCGTCCAGCTGCTCCTGACAGCGCCTAAAGCTTACAGCTGAAGCTCAGAGGTGAACGAGCGTTTTGCTGCTGCAGCTCCAAAACTGTGGAGTGGTTTGCCGCTGCACATTAGACAGGCCTCCTCATTGTCTCATTTGAAATCTCTTCATAAAACCCTCCTCTTCTCTTTGGCCTTTGACACCGTGTAGTGTGTTGCATCCTGTATGAGCAGTGCACTTTACTTATTTTATTTGTGTATTTTATTTATTTTTTATTTGTTTTTATCCTATTTTATTCGATTTTATCTTTTTTTTTATTACTTTTATGCTATTGTGCCCACCTTTGTTGTATTGCTCTGTTATTTATGTTATTTATTGTGTCTTTTATCTTGCTGTGCAGAACTTTGGAAACCTTGTGTCTGTTAAAATCGTGCTATATAAATAAGGTGGATTGGATTGACTTTTAGGAAAACATTGTTTATGGTCAGTTGTTGGTCTTTCAGTATTTCACAGCAACAATTGATAACTTTCAGTCTCCTAAATGTGTAGCAACATCTCTCTCCTGCCTACCTGAACTCCCTCATTCAGGTCTACACTCCCTCCCGCCCACTACGCTCTGACAGTGAAAGGTGCCTGGTACCACAGCAGGACCCTGAGTCACTAACTAGACTCTTCTCCTCTGTACTTCCCTGCTGGTGGAACCAGTTACCAGAGTCCCTCTAAATCTTTAAGAAAAGACTGTAGACCCAGATCTTTAGAGAACACCTCTGCACTTTATGCACTGGAGGTAGAGAAAAAACAAAACAAAACAAAAACATGCCTCTATGCACTCTAATCATCGTCTTATTGTACTGCCTGTTGGCATCTACGTCCTATTGGACTCAAACTTCAGCTTTATGGCTCTTACTGCTGTTGTTGTTTCCTACTGGATCCTTGCTTGTGTTTGATAAAAAGTCTCTGCTAAATGAAAAATGTAAAAATGTAAATGTATTGATTTGTTGTGTATAAACTCCAGATGTATCCAGGATATCACGTGACCTATTTGACCTGCAGATGTCTTGCTCTCAGGCTTAGCTTGGTTAAAAGCTGAGTATCAATGTTTTTAAATTAGCCGGTGACGAGTGATTGACTTCAGTCTGACGCCTGAACAAAGATGATTGTAACATTTCAGATGACATGAAATAGGAAGATAAGCTATTGTTTTAAATGTGACATTGTTATTAAACTGAGTTTATTAACTGAACTGAACCAAGTTTGTGATTTTTCTTTTAGTGTCGACAGCAGTGAACTCTGAAGTTTTAAAGTGTAAAATAAAGATTACAGTCAATGTAAAATGTTCAAGACCAGGTTTCCTTCACTTCATCTGAATCCAAAATTTGTTAGAAATTTGCACATTTCCTGCGCTCAAACTTCAACCCTTCTCCTCGCACTCAGGTTTCTTCTCCGCACTCGCTAAGTTTCTGCTCACGGATTTCTCCACTGTGCTCGGATTTTTTTTGTGTAGCAACAAGCATAGCAACCACCCTGTCAGAATCATCCAATCAATAGAAGGCCCTGTTTTGGGTTGACCAATGAAATGGAGCCTGCCGCAGTGGAGAAATCCGTGAGCAGAAACTTAGCGAGCGCGGAGAAGAAACTTGAGTGCGAGGAGAAGAGTTGAAGTTTGAGCGCGAGCAACACTGTATCCGAGTGTGAACACACAGTTTGAGCACAAGCGGAGCAAATCTGAGCGCAAGCAGAGGCTGTTTGAGTGCAAGGGGAGGGTTTTGAGGGACAAATGACAAAATTTGAACGTAAAATCAATAAAGTTTGCTCTCAAATTTATATACTATGGCTCACACATGGCTCTGTTTCTCATGGCTGCACTGAAGGGAAAATACAACTGGGGCACGCAATGTAAAAGGGGACCTGTAGGAGGTGCTGTTCAGCAAGCTTAAAGGGCTGTCACTACCCGATTTGCATCGCTACCCCATGGATGTACTATAAGAGCTCTTATAATACATCCATGCGCTACCCGCAACAGGTCCCTAATCTTGGCCAGCTAAGTACGGCAACACCGCTGAGAAGAACAACAGTAGAATTGAGTTTGTCACTGCCTGATTTGCGTCGTTCATGCGCGAGTGTAAACGGCTTTATTTGAACATTATATTTTATTATATTATATTAAATTATATTATTCAAAGATACCGCTTTCATATCATCACAACTGACCATTTTTAACACCTTCCATATATATTCAAATATGAAACATTAATAACAAATGATATTAATAAAAGAAAACAAAATAAACAACATCAATATGTACGAGGGAGATGTAAACTTAAACATAATTTTCAAATGATTTATTTTTATTACAAAGTAATTTCCCGATTATTTAAGAGGTCTTAATAAGGATGAAATCTCTCAAAAGTTGATAATATTCAAAACTCTACATTTTCGTGGATGTAGTATGGTACCGAGCAGTGACAGAAAAACTCAACTCTAATGTTGTTTGTCCAAATGGATTTGCCGTACGTATCTGTCAAAGATTGTGATGCATATCAAGTAGCGATGCAAATCGGGTAGTGACCAGGCTGAATAGACAAGATTTTATTTGACTTTGTTTGGAAAAACCGAACTCACTATCTAAAAAAATCTGTGCTTATGTATGAATACAATAAAGGTGGCCTCAATCTTTTGGACTTCACCTCCCTAAACTACACCTTCAAAATTAATTGGATTAAGCGCTATCTAAAACACCCAACCTCTCTATGGAACTTTATTCCCCATTATATTTTCTCTTCAGTCGGTGGACTCCAATTCTTGTTGCTCTGCACTTATAATGTTGAAAAACTTCCCCTCAAGCTTTCTTCATTTCACAAACAAATGCTATCAGCATGGTGTTTAATTTACAAGCACAATTTTACTCCGCATAGGTTCTTTATCTGGAACAATAGATATATTTTGTACAAAAATAAATCTATTTTTCTCCAACAATGGTTTGATAATAATATACTTTTACTGAGTCAGTTGTTTGACCAGCATGGACGTCTTTACAGTTATGTTGATTTTATGCAACACTATGGAATCCCTGTTACACCTAAAGACTTTTCTATTGTTTTTGATGCAGTCCCTTCAGGTATCATTTCTCTTTTTAAAAACCTCACTGTTAACAACAACTTGCCCATATCTCTGAACATTACTGAAACAACAATAGGGAGGGCTTGTTTCACAGGTAACAATAAAAATAAAAACAAGTTTATTCGGCAACTATTTCAACGGGATATTGTGAGTTCACCCGCTGCACTATCCTATTGGTCATCATTTGTTGGAAATATTAATTGGGAAAAAGTTTGGTTACTACCTAATAAATTTGTCTTAACTAACAAGGTCAAAGAAGTTTCATTTAAAATGCTTCATAGATTTTACCCAACTAACCATTACTTACAAAAGATCAAGAAGGATATTGATGTGAATTGTGTCCACTGTGTCTCTGTCAATGAAACATTGGTTCATTTATTTTGGTCTTGCCCACACACCAGAAAACTCTGGAGTAAACTGGCACAATTCATTAGTAAGCATATTTACCCGCAGATTCATTTGTGCTGGAAAAATATTTTATTTGGATATATTGAATATGACAAGAATCTAAACTCTCAATTCTACATAATTAATTTGTTAATTATTCTTATTATTCTTATATTATTAATCTAAGTTTTCTGGAAAAAGGCCAAACTTCTTTGAACTGTCTGCATATATTCAACAATATATATCCTCCCTCTCTGATTCCGATAACCGAAAAGCTGTTAAAACATATGATTTATTTAAGCTTTACAAGATATTTGTTTAAGTGTATTTTTTTTATTTCTGTTTTCTACCCCTGGCGTACTTATAATAACTTGTTATGTATCAATGTTGTATACACCAATTCTTCAATGTGTAATCAATCCTATGTATACTTGTGTTGTTAATAAAGTTGTAATAATAAAAAAAAAAAAAAAAAAAAAAAAAAAATCCCAGAATCCTTCTTCAATTTGTTCAAGGACATTTTCCTCCTGACTAGATGTCCGGTGATATTCCCGTGTCCTCTCTTACATTATTAGTCCACCAACTTCAGTTTAACAGAATTAAAAGTGAAGAACAGACGGACAATGTGGTGTTTTACACTGAAGTTGAGAAATGTGAAGTTTCTACTCTCTTGTTTCTGTCTTCAGAGTGTGTTTAAAGGAATACGAGGACATGAAAACGGAAACGGTAGGAAAACTAATACTTTACGTTTACTTTCAGTACTAGGTACATGTCAAGTTAGCTTTAACTTTTTTAAAAGAAAAATGAACGCTGAAAAATGTAATTTTTAGAGGTAACACCGTATTCTCCACAGCGCAGGTAATTTTATATGAGTTCATCATTCTGGTATAATACAGCAGGTGTTTTGTTGTCTTGTAGATGTTACACAGTGTTGTAAAAGGGTTTTGTTTCATTACTAAAAACAGTCAAACTATATTTTCAGACGTGAAATCGCCCTTTTTGCATTTTCACAAATAGAATAAAGGTTTCACAAATCGGAAACTGTGTTTTTAAGATAGTTTAGAGTCTCTGATAATATAGTCCAGCCAATCGGATGCCAACTAAAGTCTCGTTGTAGTGGCCGTTTTTTTTTTTATTTTTATTTTTATTTTTTTACAAATGTTCAAGTTCCACTTAATCGGCAAGCACAGTTTTGCTTCTGACTCGTAGTTTTTAATCCACTTGAGAAAAAAAAAACCCAAACAAAATCAAAGTCCGGTCCAGTACCAGAATAACTAACTCAATACTTTAGCTGCCTATTCTTACGTATAACTATCTGTACGGATGTATGCACGTACGGTCAAAAACTTATATCAATCCACTCTTGCGATTTCCCTCTCGTTCATTAGCTGCACACGTGGTTGTCCTAGCGTTATGCAATACAGCTGCAGTAAACCAAAAACACTGTCGTAAAAAAAAAAAGCCACGGGTTGCCATCATGGATTAAGATAACTGGATACAGCGTCGGAGGCCCGTGGAACATGCGCACTGGTAACTTCCGCCGGTCGAGTCGGCTACTTCCGGTTTAGCCCTCCGGCTAACTTGAATAGGGATATAACAATTCAATCGTGCGGCTCTTTTAGGCTTTTGAAATGTGATCGGACTGAACGGATCAAATTCCGACAGTGAAACGAGTCATTTCGCGGGGGTTGTGATGCTCAAAAAAAAATTATCCACTGATTTACGGACGTCTCTTTCACAATGTAAGTCTATGGGAAAAAGTCTTTTTGGGCCCAGTAGCGTCACGTGACATTGTCATACCACGGTGGTTGCCATGTTGAAGCTGGAACGTTACTCCCTCTTTACGTTAACGTCAAGCGCATACACAATTGCAGCACAGCAACACTTCCGCTCCTTCTTCAAAAATAAAACCATTGCATAGCCCGCTTAAGTGCAAAAACCGGAAGAAACATAGACTGCTGCATTTAGATGAGAATTAACTTGGTATAACACAAAAATAGGTTACACTACCACACAATTAGAAGATTTTGTATTCTTTTTGAAAGGACCTAACGTGGTTTAACGTGACTTCTCAAGTAACATTAAACCATGTTACGTCCTTTTTTTTTAAACATGAAGACCGCGAGGAAGGCGAGGACACAGCCAGATAAACGCGTTACAATAATAAAACCTGAATGCAGTGGAAATGTGAGCGAACTGTGGTAGTGAGCTAATACTGTGACTAAAGGAAGGACAACAATAATGATTTGTAATTATGCTATGTAACACACACTATGTAGCACTCTATTGGAAAAAGCAGGTCCAACAGGTTTCACTATCATGACCGAGTGGAATATTGTTCCCCTGCCCGTTGTTAAAGGTGTTTCCTTCATGCGGTTTGCCAAGACCGGTTTAAGTGATGTGTTAACTTGTTTGGTGTATAAGGTCCGGTTTTGTGATAAGGTGCAATACTGTAAGTTCTCCTAGGAATGCTGCAATCGGCCGGGCAGGCTCACAAAGTGTTGGCGTGCGGTATAAGAGCCGGAGGGGGAGCAGGTATTTTCCTGTCACTACTATTGTGCTGATTTTCTTTTGTGTAACCAGTACCAAAGTAGTGGTGTTGTCCCCCTGTACCTTTTTGTACTAATGTACATGTTCTTGTTTTTGTCTAAACAAAATTTTAAAAAATAAAAAAACTCTCCTCTGGGCGGACATAATGCACAAAAAGCATCATGGATACTACTAATTAATACTATTAATTAATGATAGCTTTCATATTGAGACTTTTTATCTGGAAGCCGACAGCAAAGGGAAACTACTTCCTCTCCTCCTCTGACTAACATCTTTGTTCTCCCTGGAATGGCGTTTTCTCCCTTAGTCTGTTTACACCTGGTATCAACATGTGTCTATGAAAGTTCACCATTCTTCTTGTATTTACATGACAAATAACATGATATGAGTCGCATAATGATTAGAAATTGAATTCAGATTTGCAGGGAGGCTTCACAAAGTCCTCAGGATGTGTGTTAGTGTTGTTGCCTTGCTGATGAGAGTCTGTGCTCCATATAAGGCTGAAGTTGTTTCTCTCTGGTCCAAGTGGCCTTTAGAGTCAGTTCATGCTTTTAGTTCAGGCTGTAATTCAAATAGTTGTCCTTTAGGAGATTCTTTCTGAGTCTGAGCATCACTGATCAACAGACTGTGTTATGTGACTCTCCAGGTTTCTTATATGATGAACTATAAGCTTAAAATACTTAAATTACACCAGTATGAAAAATATCTGTAAATGAATCTGAATACTAACTGAAGTTCTTGTAAACTGTTGTTTCATAGAAACAGAGGTGACACGTGAATGTGTCGTCTGTTTGATTAAAACATGTTTCATCTTTCAGGACCAGATGTCGTCACAGTGACCGTGAAACAAGGAAGTGACGTCATTTTACCCTGTTCACCCAGCACCATGGAGAACATCACATCAAAGGTGTTTGACTGGAGGAAAGATCGTCAGGAGGTGTTCTTCTATGATGCAGGCATTCATTACAATAACGGACGTTCAGGTCAAGATGAGCAGTTCAAAGGACGAGTCTCACATTTTCCAGAAGGACTGAAGTCCGGCAACGCCTCCATCATGATCCAAAATACAAAGATGGAGGATGGTGGAAACTACACCTGTGTTTTTCCACTTCTTCAGCCGAGAGAAACATTCAAGATTAAGCTTATTGTTGGTGAGTGTTTTCATAAAACAATTAAAGGGAACATATTATGCTTTTTTTTTTTTTTTTTGCTATTTACATACTGTTATGAGGCTCCAAAACTTGAGGTTAACATTTGTAGAATTGCTGTAGCCTTTGTTAATGTTGTTTTTTAGGTTTTCCAGGGTTTTTCCCTGGAAAATGGTTATTAGTGCTGCCTGATCAATTCCACCTGCTCAGCTCATATATGTGGTCACTCTGTGACCGTCTCAACGTTTACGGACGTCTCCACTATGAGATATCTCAGGGAAGCCTGAACATATCTCCTAAAATGTTGAACCTTTAATGTTGATGTTGCTTTGTTTCATTTTAGATTAAAACCATTTACAACGATAACAACAAATGGCAAGTTTATAATATCATCATTCTTCTTTTATTTTTTTAGAACGTACCTTTAAAGACAGATCAGGAGAAATCCCAGGTGAGTGATCTCAACATCTGCAGTGATCGAGCTTTAACTCCCCTCAGGCCTCAGTATCATTCACAAGTTTTAATCAGGCGTCACACAACATGTGAGGAAAAACATCTGCATAACTCCAGGTTTAGTTGATCATTTACCTTCCACAGTAGAACAGTTCCTGTATTGTATACACAGCTGGTCCTATGCAGAAGTTGAAATCCCTGATGATCAATGTAATCTCATAATTGATTAGATATCTATTAGATCTACAGTGCTCCTCTGAAATATGATCAGATACAAGCAGAGACAGGTTGAGCAAAAACAATCCCAGTATTACAGTTCATGTCTGATCCTGTAAATGTTCTTTACAAGTTATTGTTTTATACTTTGTTCACAGGTGCAGCTCCAAAGCCATACGTTAAGATAGTTGATCAAACAGCAGACTGGCCGCTGCTGCAGTGTGAAGTTCGAGGTGCTTTTCCAAAACCTGAAGTACGCTGGGAGAACGGAGCTGGAAACATCCTTCATGCTGAAGAACCAAAGATGACAGAAAGAGGTGGCCGCTATGACATCATCCTCAACATCACTGTGACCAAGACCGACATGTATCACTGTGTCGCTACGCAGGAGGAAATCTTCCACAAGACTGATGCTGAGACATCCGTGTTTATCTCTGGTGAGGTTCTTACTAATCATATTTTAATATTGAAATGATTTTATAAGTTAATATTTTATGTTTTTATATTTAATATGTGCTCAGACTGAAAGGTATAATCTGTAATTATAAAATGTGTAAAAACAACTAGACCTATGTTCTATATGTTGTTGAGTTGTGTTCTTACATGATCCCAAATGTTTCCAACAGTTTTCAAACCCATAGATATATGTAATTTAATAAAAGTGTGTTAGTGGCGTCATACCTCCTCTACCAAAGAATAAACATGCATGAGATGCATGCGTCTGCTGGTGTTTGTCCTACAATGGCGTCTACCAAAGAGTAACTCACACACATACAAGATAATACATCAGTGTTGTGGTTGTTCAACAGAAACTGTTGTAAATTATTCAGTTTGAAGCCACATTTTCATGATACATTTAGGTCGTTTTTAACTTGATCTTGTTGCCGGAAGAAGGATTTTAGTGATTGGACGTCTGGATCTTAAGTTATCAGAGAAGCAGACGTTAGCAGCAGCTCGGCTAACAGCCCCTCCAGGAAATAAACAGCTGTAGAAATATTGATTTTTTTTTTTTCTTTTAGGTGAAACAGCTTTAAGTAGTATTTTTTAACTATTTTAATCTCCCGGGAGAAACCGGATGAACATCTGGATCTTATGTCATAAGAGAAATAAGCTGAACAAGTGTTAGCAGCAGCTTGGCTAACAGCCCGTATCTGACGTCCGTGGGTCGCCGTACATCGTCGGAGAAACGCTGATCTTTTAGATAAAACGGCTTTATTCATGGTTTTACCTGTAATCAGCGGGTCTGTTTGTTCTGGAGAGGAGGAGACCTCTGTGGGTAAAAACATCCTGAACCATCAACACTGGAGTAATCTATCCCAGTGAAGCTGGTTATTTAACAACCAAGACAACGACTCCCATGATCCCTTGCTACTTCACACCGTCATCACACTCTGTCTGTTGTTATTGTTTTGATCGAGAGACCCCTAGTGGCTGAAATTAGATATTGTGCGTTGAACACAAAGTGAATGAACTCAAAGCAAGTTGAAAACATTAAACTGAGTGAAAACTTTTTGTATATTTGTTCACAGGTGCAGCTCCAAAGCCATACGTTAAGATAGTTGATCAAACAGCGGACTGGTCACTGCTGCAGTGTGAAGTTCAAGGTGCTTTTCCAAAACCTGAAGTACGTTGGGAGAACGGAGCTGGAAACATCCTTCATGCTGAAGAACCAAAGGTGACAGAAAGAGGAGGCCGCTATGACATCATCCTCCAAACTATTGTGACCAAGACCGACATGTATCGCTGTGTTGCTACGCAGGAGGAGATCAGCCACAAGACTGATGCTGAGACATTCGTGTGCATCTCTGGTGAGGTTCTTACTAATCATATTTTAATATTCAAATGATTTTGATTGTGAACATGTTTTTAGTTCTGAATAAATTTTAATGTGTTTAAACTTCACACTTGCGCTGATGCACCAAAATCAAAACAAAGTCAGAGTCGTTGCAGTCTTTTACCAGTCATTACTGTAGTCAACTAATGAGGCCCATCAGGCCTGTACAGTTATAGCAGAAACACTGGACGGTTTTAATCTGCAAATAACTTGTAATTTCAGTTTTCATGGACACTTCAACTTCTCTCTTTTCTAAATGTTATAAGCAATGTGCTATAAATCATATTCAGTATATTCATTCATGATATTTACATTCTGAGGGTCAAACCAGTTTTTTTTGTATGTTACAGATAAGTCCAGGCCAGCAGTGTGGATGACAGGTGGATGGTTCATTGGAATTATAACTGTTGCTGCAGTTTGGATTCTGTTTGAAAAGTGCATCATAAAACGCTGGAATAAAAGTAAGTTTAAATAATGTTTTCTATCAACATATCTATAATCATGCAGGTTCAGATATGAATCGTTCTGTTGGTTTTAACATTCAATACAAAATCCAACAACTGATACAAGTTGCAGTCTAACATGAAATCTTGTCTCTTTGTTAATTGTATTAATATTATACAGATAAATGAATGGTGTTATTGATTGATTGATTGATTGATTGGTTGGTTTGAGGAACAATAGTGAATACTGAACAGTGTTCCTGTTGAAGAGATGTAGAGCAGAGAGTTTGATGGTCGACCTCAGTGTAACGCAGAACATGTTCACTATTAACTGTTTGAAAACAGTAAATATATTAAAATCTATTTGGTTTGGTCCCCATAATATAGAACAGACTTTATGTCATTTATACTTTTGTTTTCTTTTTGCAGATCCTCATCAGACAAAGGGGTTTTATACCAGTACTTCAAAGGCCCATCCACATGTTTAATGACTTCACATCTGGTTTTGTTGTTTTGTCTGGACAGTGTATGCACACATATATTATACTGACTTTTAGGAAAACGTTGTTTAACATGTAATGGTCAGTTATTGGTCTTTCAGTATCTCACAGCAATAATCTGATAACTTTCAGTCTCCTGAATGTGGAGCAACATCTCTCTCCTGCCTACCTGAACTCCCTCATTCAGGTCTACACTCCCTCCCGCCCACAATGAAAGGTGCCTGGTACCACAGCAGGACCCTGAGTCACTAACTAGACTAGAAAAGACTGAAGACCCAGATCTTTAGAGAACACCTTTGTACTTTATGCACTGGTGGTAGAGAAAAAAAACAAAAAAAGACACTTTAAAAACCTGCTTCTATGCACTCTATGCAGACCTTTTTGCACTGCCTGTTTACACTTAAGCTTTACTGTAATTACTACATCCAAAAATGAAGAAAAAAAAACATTCCCATTATATCAGGTGACTTATTTGACCAGCAGATGTCTTGCTCTCAGGCTTTGATTAAAATCTATATATTGTTACTTACAGTTTAACCACGTTGTGCCTTAAATCACCAGCAAAAACTGAAATTATAAAGCTGAAAGGGACCCTGTGAAATGAAAAGAGATGCTGGACCTTTTCTTTTCTTCTAAAGCTGGTTAAAAGCTGAGTATCAATGTTGACGAGTGATTGACTTCAGTCTGACACCTAAACAAAGATGATTGTAACATTTCAGATGAGAAGAAATAGAAAGATAAAGTGATAAATGTGAAGATAAAGTTTTAAATGTGAGATTATTTTTTATTTTTTTATGTCACTGTTCTCTTTGTTGTTACATTTGTATTTGGCTCAATATCAGCTGTGTGTAATGCCAAAGTCTAATTTCTATTTGTTTTGTTTATGTAAAATGACATCTGACCTGTGTGAGATATCATGTGATGCATTACTTCATCATGGTGCCAGTGTTCAGTCTTCCTTTCTTAAAATGTATTGATAAAGTGAACAATAACGCTGTATTACAAAGACAAGTCAGAATGTGCTTGAAACACAATGTCAGTTATATTTAATAGATTTATCTATCAAGTTTGTCATCTCATCAGTTCTTTTGTGTTGTGTTTTTTGTTACTTCTTTTTTTATGATGCCTCATATGTAGCTCCCTCTGCTGCTTGGATGAATGTATTATGTCAGTTGTGTGTATGTATATGATTAAGTCAACCTGTAGATTGTGTTGATTTGCCAGTATATACTCAGGAACGCTGCCTGTCCAGAAACATTTGTATGAAAATTCAAATTAAAATCATTGAAGTATTTGTGCTGTCCTGATTCTGTTCTTTGTTCAGTTTTAATACTTTAAGGATTCAGCACTCGGCTTTCTTGATTGTGAGTTGAGTGTGTTGTATTCTATAATTTCTATCAGCTCACTTCTCCTCATTTGTTTATACATTGTCTGCAACTGAATTTCATTTTTGCAACTCACACACACTCATAGTCGATCATTTGATCTGTTTAAAAAACATGAGGTCCTGAGAGCAGAGCTTCATTCTGCCACCAGAGGTCAGCAAACACCTGCTGATCACAGAGACTGAAGTTATAATCAGTGAACTCACTTTGTGTAAAACTTACAGTAAAAAAGGTCTTTAGAAATGTTATAAACTTTGACTCATGAGTGAAAAAATTCTTAACAAAAGATCTTTGAAGGAAGAAGCTAAAAGTAACTTTCAGCGAGAGGTTCAGGTTTGATTCTTCAGTGTCGACAGCAGTGAACTCTGAAGTGTTAAATAAAGTTTACAGTCAAGTCGACATAAAATGTTCAAGACCAGGTTTCTTCCACTTCATCTGAGTTCAGTTACTGAACTTCATTAAATATCACTGGACTGATTATTTGTGTTTAAAACCTCTCACAACTTAAATAAATCCTGAACACAAATTCAGTTAGACTCACACTTTCCATCATTAATAAACCTCCATAAATACAGATTTAAAACTGCAGAAGCTGCCTGAGAATCATCATTTAATCCAGTCCGATGCAAACAGGAACAGCTAATCGATGATGCAGCATTCTTTTAATATAATAAATTTAATATGTGCTCAGACTGAACACAAAGTGAACAACCTCAAAGCAAGTTGAATAACAGTTAAAACGGAAAAAAAGTTAAAACTTTATACTTACAATCAACAAGCAGCAAGGACGCCAACACATCAGCTTGGTTTATGTGGCTTCCTGTGGATTGCCACATCTTTACCTAGAGTGGCCGGATACTGTTCAACTATATTTGAGCCATATTCACCATTTCTAATATGAGCCATACTGGGTACTACTGGGTGTGAGCCTAACGAATGTGGCCCGTTTATCTTAAACATATCTGGGCCATTTCTGGCAAATATGTGACTCAGCCCAGATTGCAAAATTGCTGTGGCCCATATCCGGTCCACATTAGACACATTCATGTGGCCCACATACCGCATGGAATTATGACACTTGGGTGATCTGCTGTCTTGCCAGATCTGGGCCACAAGCAAAATGGGTTCTTGTTGACCCGGTGTCCCATCAGGCCTGTACAGTTATAGCAGAAACACTGGACGGTTTTAATCTGCAAATAACTTGTAATTTCAGTTTTCATGGACACTTCAACTTCTCTCTTTTCTAAATGTTATAAGCAATGTGCTATAAATCATATTCAGTATATTCATTCATGATATTTACATTCTGAGAGTCAAACCAGTTTTTTTTGTATGTTACAGATAAGTCCAGGCCAGCAGTGTGGATGACAGGTGGATGGTTTATTGGAATTACAACTGTTGCTGCAGTTTTTTGTTTTTTTAAAGCTGCAGAGTTCATCATAAAACGCTGGAAAAAAGGTAAGTTTAAATAATGTTTTCTATCAACATATCTATAATCATGCAGGTTCAGATATGAATCGTTCTGTTGGTTTTAACATTCAATACAAAATCCGACGACTGATACAAGTTGCAGTCTAACATGAAATCTTGTCTCTTTGTTAATTGTATTAATATTATACAGATAAATGAATGGTGTCATTGATTGATTGAATGGCGTGATTGATTGATTGATTGATTGGTTTGAGGAACAATAGTGAATACTGAACAGTGTTCCTGTTGAAGAGATGTAGAGCAGAGAGTTTGATGGTCGACCTCAGTGTAACGCAGAACATGTTCACTATTAACTGTTTGAAAACAACAAATATATTAAAATCTATTTGGTTTGGTCCCCATAATATAGAACAGACTTTATGTCATTTATACTTTTGTTTTCTTTTTGCAGATCCTCATCAGACAAAGGGGTTTTATACCAGTACTTCAAAGGAGCCAGATTCACCTGCTTAATGACTTCACATCTGGTTTAAAGTTTTGTCTGGACAGTATTTGCACACATATATTCTACTGACTTTTAGGAAAACGTTGTTTAACATGTAATGGTCAGTTATTGGTCTTTCAGTATCTCACAGCAACAATCTGATAACTTTCAGTCTCCTAAATGTGGAGCAACATCTCTCTCCTGCCTACCTGAACTCCCTCATTCAGGTCTACACTCCCTCCCGCCCACTACGCTCTGACAGTGAAAGGTGCCTGGTACCACAGCAGGACCCTGAGTCACTAACTAGACTCTTCTCCTCTGTAGTTCCCTGCTGGTGGAACCAGTTACCAGAGTCCCTCTAAATCTTTAAGAAAAGACTGTAGACCCAGATCTTTAGAGAACACCTCTGCACTTTATGCACTGGAGGCAGAGAAAAAACAAAACAAAACAAAAACATGCTTCTATGCACTCTAATCATCACCTTATTGTACTGCCTGTTGGCATCTACGTCCTATTGGACTCAAACTACAGCTTTATGGCTCTTACTGCTGCTGTTGTTTCCTACTGGATCCCTGCTCAGGATATGTCCTTTAACTCCCACATAAAACATAAAACATCAAGGACTGCCTTTTTTTCACTTACGTAATATCTCTAAAATCAGACATATCCTTTCACAACAAGATGCAGAAAAAATAATCCACGCATTTGTTACTTCTAGGCTGGATTACTGTAACTCGATATTATCAGGCTGCCCTAACAGGTCTATAAAGACTCTGCAGCTGGTCCAGAATGCAGCTGCTCATACACTAACTAAAACTAGAAAAAGAGATCATATTTCCCCCATCTTAGCTTCGCTGCATTGGCTTCCTGTAAAATCCAGAATAGAATTTAAAATCCTTCTTCTTACGTACAAAGCTCTTAACGGTCAGGCACCATCTTATGTAAAAGAACTCTTGGTACCATATAATCCCACTAGAGCGCTGCGCTCCCAGAATGCAGGTCTACTGGTGGTTCCTACAGTATTTAAAAGTAGAACGGGAGGCAGAGCCTTCAGCTATCAGGCTCCTCTCTTGTGGAACCATCTCCCAGTTTCGGTCCGAGGGGCAGACACCCTCTCTATGTTTAAGAGTAGGCTTAAAACTTTCCTTTTTGATAAAACTTATAGTTAGGTCTGATCTGACTCGCCTTGGATCAGCCCTTAGTTATGCTGCTATAGGCCTAGACTGCCGGGGGACTTCCATTGATGCACTGAGCTCCTCTCTCCTCCATCTCTATGTATTCTATTACTATTAATGCATGTTACTAACTTCACTTCTTCCCCGGAGTTCTTTGTGATTTCTGATCCACAGGAAGCTTCATAAACCATGCTGATGTGCTGACGTCCTTCTTCTGCCCTCGGCTAGCTGTTCCTGCTATTGTTGTTGCTGCTTTTCATTGTGTACAACCCCCCCCCCCCCCCCCCCCCCCTCTCTCTCTCTCTCTCTCTCAACCCAACCGGTCAAGGCAGATGGCCTCCCGCCCAGAGCCAGGGTCTGCTTTAGGTTTCTTCCTGTTAAAGGGGAGTTTTTCCTTCCCGCTGTCGCCAAGTGCTGCTCATGGGGGGAACTGTTGGGTTTCTCTTTCTGTAAATTAAAGAGTGTGGTCTAGACCTGCTCCATGTAAAAGTGCCCTGAGATAACTTTATGTTGTGATTTGGCGCTATATAAATGAAATTGAATTGAATTGAATTGCTTGTGTTTGATAAAAAGTCTCTGCTAAATGAAAAATGTAAAAATGTAAATGTATTGATTTGTTGTATATAAACTCCAGATGTATCCAGGATATCAGGTGACCTATTTGACCTGCAGATGTCTTGCTCTCAGGCTTAGCTTGGTTAAAAGCTGAGTATCAATGTTTTTAAATCAGCCGGTGACGAGTGATTGACTTCAGTCTGACGCCTGAACAAAGATGATTGTAACATTTCAGATGACATGAAATAGGAAGATAAGCTATTGTTTTAAATGTGACATTGTTATTAAACTGAGTTTATTAACTGAACTGAACCAAGTTTGTGATTTTTTTTTTTTTAGTGTCGACAGCAGTGAACTGAAGTGTTAAAGTGTAAAATAAAGATTACAGTCAATGTAAAATGTTCAAGACCAGGTTTCCTTCACTTCATCTGAATCCACAATTTGTTAGAAATTTGCACCGCTGGCCTGATCGTTTGTATTATTGCTACTTAGCTAGCAAGATGCTACGAATGAAACATGTAACGTTACACACAAAACAGCTTTTTCATGTTAACATAACACTACATAGCTCAGTATTGGGCTGAAATAAATGTGAATATCTGCCTCTTGACATCATCCCTCTGTGTCAGTGAACACAGTACAGGCGCAGAGCAGATGAAACACTGGGAGGAACAGAGATGAAAAATATATTTCTATCTTTCTGTTCATATTTTATCCCAAAGCAGAAAATGAGGAGTGGCGCCAACCAGACAAAGTGACGTCCTACAGTATATCCTATACATGTGTTTGTGTGTGTGTGTTTGTGGGATGTTGATATATATATTGAGCAGTAAGGTGTGCCCTGTCCTCTTGTCATATGAGTATAAATATATATGAGTATATATGAGTTAAAAATGATTATTCAATTCGTCCTAATTGGCTAAATCAAATCCAATCGTGCTTCACTCATGGATGTAATATAAGAACTCTTATAATATATCCATGGTTTCGCTTCATGAAAGTCCCTCCAGCTGCACCGGTGATTAGCTGTTTCCTGTACACTCCCAGTAGAGAGTTTGTTCAGGGTAATTTCCTTCCTGACTAGATGTCCGGTGATATTCCCGTGTCCTCTCTTACATTATTAGTCCACCAGCTTCAGTTTAACAGCATTAAAAGTGAAGAACAGACGGACAATGTGGTGTTTTACACTGAAGTTGAGAAATGTGGAGTTTCTACTCTGTTGTTTCTGTCTTCAGAGTGTGTTTACAGGAATACAAGGACATGAAAACGGAAACGGTAGGAAAACTATTGTTTACTTTCAGTATTTGGCGTAATAATGTGAGCTAGAAAACGCCACCATCTAAATTATGTATCAGTGGCGTCCAGAGAAACTAGATACATGTCAAGTTAGCTTTAACTTTTTTTTAAAAGAAAAATTAACGCTGTAAAATGTAATTATTAGTTAACGGTAACACCGTTTTCTCCACAGCGTTCATCATTCTGGTTTAATATAGCAGGTGTTTTGTTGTCTTGTAGATGTTACACAGTGTTGTAAAAGACTTTTGTTTCATTACTGATGGAGAGCTGCGATATAAAAACAGTCAAATTGTATTTGAAATACTTCTGGCAGGGTCGAGCGGATTTCTTAGGGTGGGGCATGGCCCGGGTAACTTTTGTACTCTGACAAAATCTGTTATATGAGTAAAATCTGCTGTAAAAAGTTGTATGTGTTATTATGAGACAACAACTTCACCCACTCTCATCAACTGCTGCCGATAAAAAAAAACAACTGCCACTCACTGCTGCATTTTGATCGGAAATTAGTGCCTATCAAGTGCATTGTTTACTAGTAACGTCATGTATGAGTGTTGCGAGATAAAGGCAGGCACCTGTCAAACCCGCTAGCTACATAAAAATGAAGAGACTTTTTTCAGATAAACAGAAAAAAAAAAATAAAAAAATCAAACTCCAGCTTCCACTGTGCCCCTGGCCTCAACAACAGACCTGGAGTGTCCGTCTTCATCTTGCCCTAATTTAAGTCCACCGCGGAAATCAGTTTTATAACTCACTTTTTGCTGTGTTGGTTATTGTTCATTAACTGCACAGCTGCGTTTATTTGGTTGTTGTGTGCAGCTCTGCACATCAGGTATGAGTGCTGACTAGTTATGAGAATGATGTTGATTTAGATTCAAGACAGCAAGATGAGTTTTGCTTGTGGATTGGCTGTACTTCGTTGTTTGGCCTATTGAGTGTGAATGTTACAGTAGTTTGGGATCAGAGGGGTTAATATCTGAGCAAGCATCAAGTTTGTATTGTAGCATTGGAATAAAAAAAGGGGGCGCCGCTACCTTAAACATGAGTGATACAATATCGTCTGTTTGTTTCAATCATCAACCCCCCCTCCTCCCAAATTAAGGTCCGCCCTGGTTCAGATGCATTCCGTGGCCCATGGGGTGGGGCATATGACTGAAGATTGGAAGAATATAAAAACACTCAAAGTGAAAGTGAAACTTTTATGAAATGAAGAGAAATATCTTCTCCTCCCCCGAGTAACATCTTTGTTCTCCTTCATGGCAGCTCTGACCAGTCTGATCACCACTACCAGCTCTGACTGGTCACTGCAGTGAGATGTCGGGTTGTGCAGCACATCTGTAGCCAAAACTGTCGCAGCCTAAACGCACAACCTCCATTCAAAGTAGTCTGTTTACACCTGGTATCAAATAACATGATATGAGTCGCATAATGATTAGAAATTGAATCCAGATTTGCAGGGAGGCTTCATAAAGTCCTCAGGATGTGTGTTAGTGTTGTTGCCTTGCTGATGAGAGTCTGTGCTCCATATAAGGCTGAAGTTGTTTCTCTCTGGTCCAAGTGGCCTTTAGAGTCAGTTCATGCTTTTAGTTCAGGCTGTAATTCAAATAGTTGTCCTTTAGGAGATTCTTTCTGAGTCTGAGCATCACTGATCAACAGACTGTGTTATGTGACTCACCAGGTTTCTTATATGATTAACTATAAGCTTAAAATACTTAAATTACACCAGTATGAAAAATATGTGTAAATGAATCTGAATACTAACTGAAGTTCTTGTAAACTGTTGTTTCATAGAAACAGAGGTGACACGTGAATATGTCGTCTGTTTCCTTCATTAACCTGATTACTCTCTATTTAAACACAATGATTAAAACATAATTCATCTTTCAGGACCAGATGTCGTCACAGTGACCGTGATAGAAGGAAGTGACGTCATTTTACCCTGTTCACTCAGCACCAAGGAGAGGATCACATCAAAGGTGTTTGACTGGAAGAAAGATCGTCAGGAGGTGTTCTTCTATGGTGCAGGCATTCATTACAATAACGGACGTTCAGGTCAAGATGAGCAGTTCAAAGGACGAGTCTCACATTTTCCAGGAGAAATGAAGTCCGGCAACGCCTCCATCATGATCCAAAATACAAAGATGGAGGACAGTGGAGTCTACACCTGTGTTTTTCCACGTCTTCAGCCGAGACAAACATTCAAGATTAAGCTTATTGTTGGTGAGTGTTTTCATAAAACAATTAAAGGGAACATATTATGCTTTTTTCTTTTTGCTATTTACATACTGTTATGAGGCTCCAAAACTTGAGGTTAACATTTGTAGAATTGCTGTAGCCTTTGTTGTTAATGTTGTTTTTTAGGTTTTCCAGGGTTTTTCCCTGGAAAATGGTTATTAGTGCTGCCTGATCAATTCCACCTGCTCAGCTCATATATTTGGTCACTCTGTGACCGTCTCAACGTTTACGGACGTCTCCACTATGAGATATCTCAGGGAAGCCTGAACATATCTCCCAAAATGTTGAACCTTTAATGTTGATGTTGCTTTGTTTCATTTTAGATTAAAACCATTTACAAGGATAACAACAAATGGCAAGTTTATAATATCGTCCATGCAATGTGAATAATTTTTTCTTTTTTCTTTTATTTTTTTAGAACGTACCTTTAAAGACAGATCAGGAGAAACCACAGGTGAGTGATCTCAACATCTGCAGTGATCGAGCTTTAACTCCCCTCAGGCCTCAGTATCATTCACAAGTTTTAATCAGGCGTCACACAACATGTGAGGAAAAACATCTGCATAACTCCGTAGTAGAACAGTTCCTGTATCGTATATACAGCTGGTCCTATGCAGAAGTTGAAATCCCTGATCAATGATCAATCATGATCAATGTAATCTCATAATTGATTAGATATCTATTAGATCTACAGTGCTCCTCTGAAATATGATCAGATACAAGCAGAGACAGGTTGAGCAAAAACAATCCCAGTATTACAGTTCATGTCTGATCCTGTAAATGTTCTTTACAAGTTATTGTTTTATACTTTGTTCACAGGTGCAGCTCCAAAGCCATACGTCATGATAGTTGATCAAACAGCAGACTGGCCGCTGCTGCAGTGTGAAGTTCGAAGTGCTTTTCCAAAACCTGAAGTACGCTGGGAGAACGGAGCTGGAAACATCCTTCATGCTGAAGAACCAAAGGTGACAGAAAGAGGAGGCCGCTATGACATCATCCTCAACATCACTGTGACCAAGACCGACATGTATCGCTGTGTCGCTACGCAGGAGGAGATCAGCCACAAGACTGATGCTGAGACATTGGTGTTTATCTCTGGTGAGGTTCTTACTAATCATATTTTAATATTCAAATGATTTTGATTGTGAACATGTTTTTAGTTCTGAATAAATTTACTGTAGAAATATTGATTTTTTTTTTTTTTTTTAGATAAAACAGCTTTAAGTAGTATTTTTTAACTATTTTAATCTCCCGGGAGAAACCGGATGAACATCTGGATCTTATGTTATAAGAGAAATAAGCTGAACAAGTGTTAGCAGCAGCTCGGCTAACAGCCCGTATCTGACGTCCGTGGGTCGCCATACATCGTCGGAGAAACACTGATCTTTTAGATAAAACGGCTTTATTCATGGTTTTACCTGTAATCAGCGGGTCCGTTTGTTCTGGAGAGGAGGAGACCTCTGTGGGTAAAAACATCCTGAACCATCAACACTGGAGTAATCTATCCCAGTGAAGCTGCTGGTTTAACAACCAAGACAACGACTCCCATGATCCCTTGCTACTTCACACCGTCATCACACTCTGTCTGTTGTTATTGTTTTGATCGAGAGACCCCTAGTGGCTGAAATTATATATTTTGCGTTGAACACAAAGTGAATGAACTCAAAGCAAATTGAAAACATTAAACTGAGTGAAAACTTTTTGTATATTTGTTCACAGGTGCAGCTCCAAAGCCATCCATCAAGATAGCTGATCAAACAGCAGACTGGTCACTGCTGCAGTGTGAAGTTCGAGGTGCTTTTCCAAAACCTGAAGTACGCTGGGAGAACAGAGCTGGAAACATCCTTCATGCTGAAGAACCAAAGGTGACAGAAAGAGGAGGCCGCTATGACATCATCCTCCAAACTACTGTGACCAAGACCGACATGTATCGCTGTGTCGCTACGCAGGAGGAGATCAGCCACAAGACTGATGCTGAGACATTCGTGTTTATCTCTGGTGAGGTTCTTACTAATCATATTTTAATATTCAAATGATTTTGATTGTGAACATGTTTTTAGTTCTGAATAAATTTGAATGTGTTTAAACTTCACACTGAAGCTCCAAAATCAAAACAGATGCCAACGACCCTCTCAACTCACATCTGTCCATAACTCAACTCTGAGATGTGAACAATCATTACTGTAGTCAACTAATGAGGCCCATCAGGCCTGTACAGTTATAGCAGAAACACTGGATGGTTTTAATCTGCAAATAACTTATAATTTCAGTTTTCATGGACAAGTTCTCTCTTTTGTAAATGTTATAAGCAATGTGCTATAAATCATATTCAGTATATTCATTCATGATATTTACATTCTGAGAGTCAAACCAGTTTTTTTTGTATGTTACAGATAAACAGTTGAAGGACGAGTGGAGCCAAGCAGTGTGGATGACAGGTGGATGGTTTATTGGAATTATAACTGTTGCTGCAGTTTGGATTCTGTTTGAAAAGTTCATCATAAAACTCTGGAAGAAAGGTAAGTTTAAATAATGTTTTCTATCAACATAATCATGCAGGTTCAGATATGAATCGTTCTGTTGGTTTTAACATTCAATACAAAATCCAACAACTGATAGTGTTAGAAAAAAGTAAATATATTAAAATCTATTTGGTTTGGTCCCCATAATATAGAACAGACTTTATGTAATTTATACTTTTGTTTTCTTTTTGCAGATCCTCCTCAGACAAAGGGGTCTTATACCAGTACTTCTTCAGAGTCACTTAATCCACCTGCTTAATGACTTCACATCTGGTTTAAAGTTTTGTCTGGACAGTATTTGCACACATATATTCTACTGACTTTTAGGAAAACGTTGTCTAACATGTAATGGTCAGTTATTGGTCTTTCAGTATCTCACAGCAACAATCTGATAACTTTCAGTCTCCTAAATGTGGAGCAACATCTCTCTCCTGCCTACCTGAACTCCCTCATTCAGGTCTACACTCCCTCCTGCCCACTACGCTCTGACAGTGAAAGGTGCCTGGTACCACAGCAGGACCCTGAGTCACTAACTAGACTAGAAAAGACTAAAGACCCAGATCTTTAGAGAACACCTCTGTACTTTATGCACTGGTGGTAGTGAAAAAACAAAAAAGACACTTTAAAAACCTGCTTCTATGCACTCTATAATCTGATAACTTACAGTCTCCTAAATGTGTCAACATCTCTCTCCTGCCTCTATGCATTACCTTTTTGCACTGCCTGTTTACACTTAAGCTTTACTGTAATTACTACATCCAAAAATGAAAAAAAAAACATTCCCAGGATATCAGGTGACTTATTTGACCAGCAGATCTCTTGCTCTCAGGCTTAGATTAAAATCTATATATTGTTACTTACAGTTTAACCATGTTGTGCCTTAAATCATCAGCAAAAACTGAAATTATAAAGCTGAAAGGCAGCTTGTGAAATGAGACATGAACAATGATACAGGACATTTTCTTTTCTTCTAAAACTGAGTATCAATGTTGATGAGTGATTGACTTCAGTCTGACACCTGAACGATAATAATTGAAAGTTATCAGTGAGAAGTGAGAAGAAATAGAAAGATAAGCTACTGTTTCAAATGTGACATTGTTATTAAACTGAGTTTATTCACTGAAGGGAATTTATTTTGTTGAATGTAAAATGTAATGCCACAATCACATTTTTATTTGTTTTATTCATGTAAAATGACATCTGACCTGTGTGAGATGTCATGTGTCCTCATGCATTACTTTATTATGGCGCCTTCCTTTCTTGAAATGTATTGATAATATGAACAATAATTCTGTCTTAAAGACGAGTCATGATGTGTTTGAAAGAGTGAAGGATGTCAGTTATAATCTAAAACACTGAAGATTTTTCAAATCAGTTCTGTCATCTGTTGTTTTGTTTTATGTTTTTTGTTTTTTGTCAGTTTATCAGCTCAGTTCTCCTCATTTGTAAACACATTGTCTGCAGCTGAATTTCATTGTGCAATCCTGCAAATAGAATTAAATGAACAACAACAACAATGACACATTCATAGTTTATCATTTGATTTGTTAAAAACATCTGATGTGGGCCACATTAGGACATGAGTACCGGGTCATATATATATATATATATATATATATATATATATATATAATAATATATATATATATATATATATATATATATATATATATATATATATATATATATATATAATATATATATATATATATAATATATATATATATATATATATATATATATATATATATATATATATATATATATATATATATATATATATATATATATACATATATATATATATATATATATATATATATATATATATATATATATATATATATATATATATATATATATATATATATATATATATATATATATATGTATATATATATATATGTATATATATATATATATATATATATATATATATATATATATATATATATATATATATATATATATATATATATATATATACTGTATATATCTGTGTCCACAAGTCCAGGCTTCATTTAACACTTCTTAATTGTTTTATATATGTTTTTTACTTGTGTTCCATTTATATTCTGTTTTAATGGTTTTTATGCTTAATGTAAAACACTTTAAATTGCGTTGTTGTTGAAATATGTCATACAAATAAACTTGTTTTCAATCAGTTCCAGCTCCAATCTCTACATGACATTCATCTTTAATATAAGCAACAATCTCAATAACCCTTCAAGTTTGTGCCTTATTATTTTCACCAGTACTGTACGCAAACTGTGCAAGAAAATACAAGAACTACAACATACTAGTGATGACGACGACCTTCATTACACGCTGTCAGATGAAACTCTATGACAGCAACTGTTTCAGACAAGGAGGTGGAAGTACTGATGGTAAAGTGTCTTCACATGGCTGCTGACAGAGACTGTGAGAGGAGTCAGTCCTTGTTATACAATGATTTTTTTTTTTTTTAACCATAATGCATCTATTATTCTGTCACTACCTGGCTCTGAAGCCATGATGAAAGAGTGGGAATCACACATGAATAAAGCTTTTAAAAATTAAATTTATTGTTAACTTAATATAAATTATAATAATGTTAGTCAGTTAAATCAGTAATGGATGCAATGTATGGATGAGTGAGGTATGTGGTGTGTGCAAGCAAAGCAAAACAAAACTCTACAAAACAAAAGTCTAACCCATCTGGCTGGTGGAGGCCTGAAAGGAAGAGAGAGAAATGGGTTTATTCGAGGACACCTAAATATGCTGGAGCCTGGAGGCCTAAACTATCCAGGTGTAGGTAGTTCCCCGATATCCTCTCCAACTCTGTCCTCTGGCTCCTGAGCAAAGAAACCAAAGCAAAGGGGACGTCACAATTCCATATATTGTCTCTCCTCCTTTCCGGCTTTAGGTTTATTCCTGTTAAAGGGAATTCTTCCTTTCCGCTGACAGCAAATGGCTCTCATGGGGGGAATTGTTGGGTGTCTCTCTGCAAATTAAAGAGTACGTTTAGACCTGCTCCATGTAAAAGTGCCCTGAGATGTGCTTTTGTTGTGATTTGGCGTCCCATGAGTGTGTGTGTGTGCGCACACACCCATACATTGTGCACAAAAGCGGAAAGGAGGGATTCCCTTTAACAGGAATAAACCTAAAGCCGGAAAGGAGAGACCATATATGGAATTGTGACGTCCCCTTTGCTTTGGTTTCTTTGCCCTGCATGAGTGTGTACACTCTTACGCCGCTGTGATTGGCTGATCACAGCGGCAGATGTTGTCTGCAACCAATCACAGTCGAATCACTCCTCGTCTACTTTGTTTGTGAAGTTACTCGAGAGTCGTTGCTCGAGCCGTCCGTTCGTCCGCAGCGTCCAGCTTCAGTGAACAGCATTAAAGTGCAGAGCAGACAGACAATGCGTTTTACACCGAATTTGACAACTGCGGGGTTTCTTCTCGCGTGTGCATTCTTGTTTAAAGGAATACGTGGACATGAAAACGGTAGGAAAACTAATGTTAACAGTAGTTAGCATAGCAGTGTTAGCTAGCTAACATGATACAAAAGTTAGCTTAAACTTTTTTTTTAATGAATATTATCAACAATGTAAAATGTAATTATTAGAGGTAGCACCGTATTCTCCGCAGCGCAGGTGATTTTTATATGAGTTCAGCATTCTGGTTTAATATAACTTAGCCGGTGTGTCAGTTTAACTGGTGATGCATGGCTTTTCAGGTTGTCGCATTAAAACAGGTTGCTGTTTGTCGGAAAAAGGTGACAACAGTAGATCTCTCCATTACGAAAACTGCAAGCAGCGTTGGACGGGCTTGAGCCCCCCGCGCACGCCGGGACCCGGTGTGTCAGTTTAACTGGTGGCTGAATTAACGTGATAGAGGCAGATGTTTCGTAGGCGTGGCTTTTCAGGACCCCTTGTTGACTAACCAAGAAATATTACATTATTATCGCTTCGCTACTCGGACATTAATTTGTCAGTGTCGTTTGAGACGTCGAATTAAAAACAGGTTGCTGGGTTTCGGACAAAAAGCTGTCTGCTGACGTAAAAACAACCCATGCTGGAGTTGAACAGTATTTTATAAAAGATGTTGTTCAATACGTACAAATTGCACTTGTATATTTTATGTTGTGGCACAAACACTTCTACAAGGTTTTGTAGCAGTTTATTTTAAAAGGACGTAACGTGGTTTACGTCCTTTTAAAACATGAAGATAGCGAGGAAGACGAGGACACAGTCAGATAAACGCGTCACAATAATAAAACCTGAATGCAGCCAAAATATGAGCGAACTGTGGTATTATTGTTGCTAAAATATGCTATATGGTTTAATATATATACAATATATCCTAGCAATACTGGCATCAGTCAGACCCTATACAATTTAGCACGCTCATTCATTCATATTAGACAGGACCGTTAACTTTCGTTCAGCAAATAGTGACAGAAATTTGATCATGATCACCTACAGGTGTAGAAACTAAAATCACTAGGGGGATACCACAGTCTTAACAAGTTCAATTAACATTATTAGTTCTCATTTCATTTGCATTAACCCATCCTTCATAATTTTGAAATGAGGTTTGTGTGTTTAGAGTATTCAGTGTCTAACAGAGCCTATATTAATTAGCCAATATTAAATACTAGTAAAGGCAGTAACGGTAAACATCAATAAATCATTAACAAAATGTTCTTGTTGTCAGTGTTATATTTGTATCAAATAGGATTATTAATCTGACGTCAAATCGATGTGAGAAGTGTCTATACTTTCATACAGCTTGTAACATACAGAGTATGTTCACACCCAGTTCCAACACAGAGTGGAGTCAGCTGTGCTAAAGCGTTATGCGTCCATGCGCCCCTAATTTGTGACTATACAAAGGTGTAGAAAATGAAATGACGTGGGCCGAGCGGAAGCTATATGAAGTCGATTAACAACTTTGTGGGGTTTATGGTTAGGTGTTTTGAGAGAGAGAAAGAGAGAGAGAGCTTTTGATTCAGTAAGTAGGCGAGATAGAGCAATAGAGTGATAGTGCGGTGTGTTTCTGTGGGAGGGTGTTTTGTGTCTGTGTGTCTGTTCGTTTATGTATTGTGTGAATTATTTGTGTGAAAAGGTAGTGTCAATGAATACATTACACACACACACACATATGTATATGTATGTGTGTGTATATATATATACTGGTATCAACATGTGTCTATGAAAGTTTATACCATTCTCATGACAAATAACATGATATGAGTCGCATAATGATTAGAAATTGAATCCAGATTTGCAGGGAGGCTTCACAAAGTCCTCAGGATGTGTGTTAGTGTTGTTGCCTTGCTGATGAGAGTCTGTGCTCCATTTAAGGCTGAAGTTGTTTCTCTCTGGTCCAAGTGGCCTTTAGAGTCAGTTCATGCTTTTAGTTCAGGCTGTAATTCAAATAGTTGTCCTTTAGGAGATTCTTTCTGAGTCTGAGCATCACTGATCAACAGACTGTGTTATGTGACTCTCCAGGTTTCTTATATGATTAACTATAAGCTTAAAATACTTAAATTACACCAGTATGAAAAATATCTGTAAATGAATCTGAATGCTAACTGAAGTTCTTGTAAACTGTTGTTTCATAGAAACAGAGGTGACACATGAATGTGTCGTCTGTTTCCTTCATTAACCTGATTACTCTCTATTTAAACACAATGATTAAAACATGTTTCATCTTTCAGGACCAGATGTCACAGTGAACGTGAAACAAGGAAGTGACGTCATTTTACCCTGTTCACCCAGCACCATGGTTGACCTCACATCAAAAGTGTTTGACTGGAAGAAAGATCGTCAGGAGGTGTTCTTCTATGATGAAGGCATTCATTACAATAACGGACGTTCAGGTCAAGATGAGCAGTTCAAAGGACGAGTCTCACATTTTCCAGAAGGACTGAAGTCTGGCAACGCCTCCATCAAGATCCAAAATACAAAGATGGAGGACAGTGGAGTCTACACCTGTGTTTTTCCACATCTTCAGCCGAGAGAAACATTCTACATTAAGCTTGTTGTTGGTGAGTGTTTTCATAAAACAATTAAGCTGTAATTTAAATAGTTGTCCTTTAGGAGATCTGATAGAAACAGAGGTGACACATGAATGTGTCGTCTGTTTCCTTCATTAACCTGATTACTCTCTATTTAAACACAATGATTAAAACATGTTTCATCTTTCAGGACCAGATGTCACAGTGACCGTGAAACAAGGAAGTGACGTCATTTTACCCTGTTCACTCAGCACCAAGGAGAGCATCACATCAAAGGTGTTTGACTGGAAGAAAGATGGTTGTCAGGAGGTGTTCCTGTATGATGCAGGCATTCATTACAATAACGGACGTTCAGGTCAAGATGAGCAGTTCAAAGGACGAGTCTCACATTTTCCAGAAGAACTTAAGTCCGGCAACGCCTCCATCATGATCCAAAATACAAAGATGGAGGACAGTGGAGACTACAGCTGTTTTTTTCCACGTCTTCAGCCGGGAAAAACACACATTAAGCTTGTTGTTGGTGAGTGTTTTCATTAGGGCTGTAGTCAACCAAAGAAAATCTTGGTCAACTAAAATTGTAAATAATCTGCGACTAATCGATTGGGGGGGGGGGGTGTAACCCATCGTTGCTAACTTTGGAGCTAACTCCCTTCACTTTTCCAGCACTTGGAGAAACAACAGACGTGACTTTTCATCATTTAACTGACACACTGTAGTCTGTGCAGTACATTTACTGCCAGACTGACAACTTACCGCTAAACTTTTCCTCTGCTCCGCTCGTATCCACCGTCACTTTCTCTGTGTCCAACTTGCTAAGCAAACAAGCTACGCGATGCCGTGTAACTTAACAGAGTTGTTCGTTTCCCAGGCAACGACACAACGGTTGACTCACGCGCTGCACAGACTCCCAAACGCTAAATATATTTCTGAATGAGTGGATATTTGGCGTTAATTCTGGCATTATTTTTTTGGGGTGGGGGGGGCGGTCTGGCGGGGGTTCTTGTTGATATAATTGTAGGAGAAACAGTTAAAAGCCAGAAGTCTGAGTTTGGGCGAGTCCAAAGTTGTGAAAACAGCGGGGGTGTTTTGAATACACCACAGGTAGTTTGTTAGTCTGTCCCTCCCGCTGCAGGAAATAATGGATTAATCCTAGAAAGCTGCTGATGTAGCACTTTTCTCCTTATGAAAGTAACATGGAGATTAGTCGACCAATCAGAATTTAGTCGGGCGGGAGCGTATCGACCAATTAATCGACTAATCGACCAGCAGACTACAGCCCTAGTTTTCATAAAACAATTAAAGGGAACATATTATGCTTTTTCTTTTTGCTATTTACATACTGTTATGAGGCTCCAAAACTTGAGGTTAACATTTGTAGAATTGCTGTAGCCTTTGTTGTTAATGTTGTTTTTTAGGTTTTCCAGGGTTTTTCCCTGGAAAATGGTTATTAGTGCTGCCTGATCAATTCCACCTGCTCAGCTCATATATTTGGTCACTCTGTGACCGTCTCAACGTTTACGGATGTCTCCACTATGAGATATCTCAGGGAAGCCTGAACATATCTCCCAAAATGTTGAACCTTTAATGTTGATGTTGCTTTGTTTCATTTTGGATTAAAACCATTTACAAGGATAACAACAAATGGCAAGTTTATAATATCATCATTCTTCTTTTATTTTTTCATAACGTACCTTTAAAGACAGATCAGGAGAAATCACAGGTGAGTGATCTCAACATCTGCAGTGAGCGAGCTTTAACTCCCCTCAGGCCTCAGTATCATTCACAAGTTTTAATCAGGCGTCACACAACATGTGAAGAAAAACATCTGCATAACTCCAGGTTTAGTTGATCATTTACCTTCCACAGTAGAACAGTTCCTGTATCGTATACACAGCTGGTCCTATGCAGAAGTTGAAATCCCTGATGATCAATGTAATCTCATAATTGATTAGATATCTATTAGATCTACAGTGCTCCTCTGAAATATGATCAGATACAAGCAGAGACAGGTTGAGCAAAAACAATCCCAGTATTACAGTTCATGTCTGATCCTGTAAATGTTCTTTACAAGTTATTGTTTTATACTTTGTTCACAGGTGCAGCTCCAAAGCCATCCATCATGATAGTTGATCAAACAGCAGACTGGCCGCTGCTGCAGTGTGAAGTTCAAGGTGCTTTTCCAAAACCTGAAGTACGCTGGGAGAACGGAGCTGGAAACATCCTTCATGCTGAAGAACCAAAGGTGACAGAAAGAGGAGGCCGCTATGACATCATCCTCCAAATTACTGTGACCAAGACCGACATGTATCGCTGTGTCGCTACGCAGGAGATCAGCCACAAGACTGATGCTGAGACATTCGTGTTTATCTCTGGTGAGGTTCTTACTAATCATATTTTAATATTCAAATGATTTTGATTGTGAACATGTTTTTAGTTCTGAATAAATTTGAATGTGTTTAAACTTCACACTGAAGCTCCAAAATCAAAACAGATGCCAACGAGCTTCTCAACTCACATCTGTCCATAACTCAACTCTGAGATGTGAACAGTCATTACTGTAGTCAACTAATGAGGCCCATCAGGCCTGTACAGTTATAGCAGAAACACTGGATGGTTTTAATCTGCAAATAACTTATAATTTCAGTTTTCATGGACAACTTCTCTCTTTTCTAAATGTTATAAGCAATGTGCTATAAATCATATTCAGTATATTCATTCATGATATTTACATTCTGAGGGTCAAACCAGTTTTTTTTTTTTGTATGTTACAGATAAACAGTTGAAGGACGATTGCAGCCGAGCAGTGTGGATGACAGGTGGATTGTTCATTGGAATTATAACTGTTGCTGCAGTTTGGGGTTTGTTTAAAGCTGCAGAAGTCATCATAAAACGCTGGAATAAAAGTAAGTTTAAATAATGTTTTCTATCAACATATCTATAATCATGCAGGTTCAGATATGAATCGTTCTGTTGGTTTTAACATTCAATACAAAATCCGACGACTGATACAAGTTGCAGTCTAACATGAAATCTTGTCTCTTTGTTAACTGTATTAATATTATAGATAAATGAATGGTGTGATTGATTGATTGATTGATTGATTGATTGATTGATTGGTTGGTTTGAGGAACAATAGTGAATACTGAACAGTGTTCCTGTTGAAGAGATGTAGAGCAGAGAGTTTGATGGTCGACCTCAGTGTAACGCAGAACATGTTCACTATTAACTGTTTGAAAACAGTAAATATATTAAAATCTATTTGGTTTGGTCCCCATAATATAGAACAGACTTTATGTCATTTATACTTTTGTTTTCTTTTTGCAGATTCTCATCAGACAAAGGTGTTTTATACCAGTACTTCAAAGGCCCATCCACCTGTTTAATGACTTCACATCTGGTTTAAAGTTTTGTCTGGACAGTATTTGCACACATATATTCTTCTGACTTTTAGGAAAACGTTGTTTAACATGTAAAGGTCAGTTATTGGTCTTTCAGTATCTCACAGCAACAATCTGAATGATCAATGAAAGGTGCCTGGTACCACAGCAGGACCCTGAGTCACTAACTAGACTAGAAAAGACTAAAGACCCAGATCTTTAGAGAACACCTTTGTACTTGATGCACTGGTGGTAGTGAAAAAACAAAAAAAGACACTTTAAAAACCTGCTTCTATGCACTCTATGCATTACCTTTTTGCACTGCCTGTTTACACTTAAGCTTTACTGTAATTACTACATCCAAAAATGAAGAAAAAAAAACATTCCCATTATATCAGGTGACTTATTTGACCAGCAGATGTCTTGCTCTCAGGCTTTGATTAAAATCTATATATTGTTACTTACAGTTTAACCACGTTGTGCCTTAAATCACCAGCAAAAACTGAAATTATAAAGCTGAAAGGGACCCTGTGAAATGAAAAGAGATGCTGGACCTTTTCTTTTCTTCTAAAGCTGGTTAAAAGCTGAGTATTAATGTTGACGAGTGATTGACTTCAGTCTGACACCTAAACAAAGATGATTGTAACATTTCAGATGAGAAGAAATAGAAAGATAAAGTGATAAATGTGAAGATAAAGTTTTAAATGTGAGATTATTTTTTATTTTTTTATGTCACTGTTCTCTTTGTTGTTACATTTGTATTTGGCTCAACAATTAGCTGTGTGCAATGCCAAAGTCTAATTTCTATTTGTTTTGTTTATGTAAAATGACATCTGAGCCGTGTGAGATATCATGTGATGCACTGCTTCATCATGGTGCCAGTGTTCAGTCTTCCTTTCTTAAAATGTATTGATGAAGTGAACAATAACGCTGTATTACAAAGACAAGTCAGGATGCGTTTGAAACACAATGTCAGTTATATTTAATATATTTATCTATCAAGTTTGTTATCTCATCTGTTCTTTTGTGTTGTGTTTTTTGTTACTTCTTTTTTTTTATGATGCCTCATGTGAAGCTCCCTCTGCTGCTTGGATGAATGTACTATGTCAGTTGTGTGTGTGTATATGATTAAGTCAACCTGTTGATTGTGTTGATTTGCCAGTATATACTCAGGAACGCTGCCTGTCCAGAAACATTTGTATGAAAATTAAAATTAAAATCATTGAAGTATTTGTGCTGTCCTGATTTCTGTTCCTTGTTCAGTTTTAATACTTTAAGGATTCAGCACTCGGCTTTCTTGATTGTGAGTTGAGTGTGTTGTATTCTATAATTTCTATCAGCTCACTTCTCCTCATTTGTTTATACATTGTCTGCAACTGAATTTCATTTTTGCAACTCACACACACTCATAGTCGATCATTTGATGTGTTTAAAAACATGTGAGGTCCTGAGAGCAGAGCTTCATTCTGCCACCAGAGGTCAGCAAACACCTGCTGATCACAGAGACTGAAGTTCTAATCAGTGAACTCACTGTGTGTAAAACTTACAGTAAAAAAGGTCTTTAGAAATGTTATAAACTTTGACTCATGAGTGAAAAAATTCTTAACAAAAGATCTTTGAAGGAAGAAGCTAAAAGTAACTTTCAGCGGAAGGTTCAGGTTTGATTCTTCAGTGTCGACAGCAGTGAACTCTGAAGTGTTAAATAAAGTTTACAGTCAAGTCGACATAAAATGTTGGTTTCCTCCACTTCATCTGAGTTCAGTTACTGAACTTCATTAAATATCACAGGACTGATTATTTGTGTTAAAACCTCTCACAACTTAAATAAATCCTGAACACAAATTCAGTGAGACTCACACTTTCCATCATTAATAAACCTCCATAAATACAGATTTAAAACTGCAGAAGCTGCCTGAGAATCATCATTTAATCCAGTCCAATGCAAACAGGAACAGCTAATTGATGATGCAGCATCCTTTTAATATAATAAATTTAATATGTGCTCAGACTGAACACAAAGTGAACAACCTCAAAGCAAGTTGAAAAACAGTTAAAACGGAAAAAAAGTTAAAACTTTATACTTACAATCAACAAGCAGCAAGGACGCCAACACATCAGCTTGGTTTATGTGGCTTCCTGTGGATTGCCACATCTTTACCTAGAGTGGCCCGATACTGTTCAACTATATTTGAGCCATATTCACCATTTCTAATATGAGCCATACTGGGTACTACTGGGTGTGAGCCTAACGAATGTGGCCCGTTTATCTTAAACATATCTGGGCCATTTCTGGCAAATATGTGACTCAGCCCAGATTGCAAAATTGCTGTGGCCCATATCCGGTCCACATTAGACACATTCATGTGGCCCACATACCGCATGGAATTATGACACTTGGGCGATCTGCGGTCTTGCCAGATCTGGGCCACAAGCAAAATGGGTTCTTGTTGACCCGGTGTCCCATCAGGCCTGTACAGTTATAGCAGAAACACTGGACGGTTTTAATCTGCAAATAACTTGTAATTTCAGTTTTCATGGACACTTCAACTTCTCTCTTTTCTAAATGTTATAAGCAATATGCTATAAATCATATTCAGTATATTCATTCATGATATTTACATTCTGAGAGTCAAACCAGTTTTTTTTGTATGTTACAGATAAACAGTTGAAGGACGAGGATGAGTGGAGCCCAGCAATGTGGCCGACAGGTGTATGGTTTTCTGGAGGTATAGCTTTTGCTGCAGCTTGGGTTTTTTTAAAAGCTGAAAAGTTCATCATAAAACGCTGGAAGAAAGGTAAGTTTAAATAATGTTTTCTATCAACATATCTATAATCATGCAGGTTCAGATATGAATCGTTCTGTTGGTTTTAACATTCAATACAAAATCCGACGACTGATACAAGTTGCAGTCTAACATGAAATCTTGTCTCTTTGTTAATTGTATTAATATTATACAAACAAATGAATGGTGTCATTGATTGATTGATTGATTGATTGATTGATTGATTGGTTGGTTGGTTTGAGGAACAATAGTGAAGAGATGTAGAGCAGAGAGTTTGATGGTCGACCTCAGTGTAACGCAGAACATGTTCACTATTAACTGTTTGAAAACAACAAATATATTAAAATCTTTTTGGTTTGGTCCCCATAATATAGAACAGACTTTATGTCATTTATACTTTTGTTTTCTTTTTGCAGATCCTCATTAGACAAAGGTGTTTTATACCAGTACTTCAAAGGAGCCAGATTCACCTGCTTAATGACTTCACATCTGGTTTAAAGTTTTGTCTGGACAGTATTTGCACACATATATTCTACTGACTTTTAGGAAAACGTTGTTTAACATGTAATGGTCAGTTATTGGTCTTTCAGTATCTCACAGCAACAATTTGATAACTTAGAGTCTCCTAAATGTGGAGCAACATCTGTCTCCTGCCTACCTGAACTCCCTCATTCAGGTCTACACTCCCTCCCACCCACTACGCTCTGACAGTGAAAGGTGCCTGGTACCACAGCAGGACCCTGAGTCACTAACTAGACTCTTCTCCTCTGTAGTTCCCTGCTGGTGGAACCAGTTACCAGAGTCCCTCTAAATCTTTAAGAAAAGACTGTAGACCCAGATCTTTAGAGAACACCTCTGCACTTTATGCACTGGAGGCAGAGAAAAAACAAAACAAAACAAAAACATGCTTCTATGCACTCTAATCATCACCTTATTGCACTGCCTGTTGGCATCTACGTCCTATTGGACTCAAACTACAGCTTTATGGCTCTTACTGCTGCTGTTGTTTCCTACTGGATCCCTGCTCAGGATATGTCCTTTAACTCCCACATAAAACATAAAACATCAAGGACTGCCTTTTTTTCACTTACGTAATATCTCTAAAATCAGACATATCCTTTCACAACAAGATGCAGAAAAAATAATCCATGCATTTGTTACTTCTAGGCTGGATTACTGTAACTCGATATTATCAGGCTGCCCTAACAGGTCTATAAAGACTCTGCAGCTGGTCCAGAATGCAGCTGTTCGTGTTCTGACTAAAACTAGAAAAAGAGATCATATTTCCCCCATCTTAGCTTCGCTGCATTGGCTTCCTGTAAAATCCAGAATAGAATTTAAAATCCTTCTTCTTACGTACAAAGCTCTTAACGGTCAGGCACCACCTTATGTAAAAGAACTCTTGGTACCATATAATCCCACTAGAGCGCTGCGCTCCCAGAATACAGGTCTACTGGTGGTTCCTACAGTATTTAAAAGTAGAACGGGAGGCAGAGCCTTCAGCTATCAGGCTCCTCTCTTGTGGAACCATCTCCCAGTTTCGGTCCGAGGGGCAGACACCCTCTCTATGTTTAAGAGTAGGCTTAAAACTTTCCTTTTTGACAAAGCTTATAGTTAGGTCTGATCTGACTCGCCTTGGATCAGTCCTTAGTTATGCTGCTATAGGCCTAGACTGCCGGGGGACTTCCATTGATGCACTGAGCTCCTCTCTCCTCCATCTCTATGTATTCTATTACTATTAATGCATGTTACTAATTTCACTTCTTCCCCGGAGTTCTTTGTGCTTTCTGATCCACAGGAAGCTCCATAAACCATGCTGATGTGCTGACATCCTTCTTCTGCCCTCGGCTAGCTGTTCCTGCTATTGTTGTTGTTGTTGCTGCTTTTCATTGTGTACAACCCCCCCCCCCCACCCCCCCTCTCTTTCTCTCTCTCTCTCTCTCTCAACCCAACCGGTCAAGGCAGATGGCCTCCCACCCAGAGCCGGGGTCTGCTTTAGGTTTCTTCCTGTTAAAGGGGAGTTTTTCCTTCCCGCTGTCGCCAAGTCCTGCCCATGGGGGGAACTGTTGGGTTTCTCTTTCTGTAAATTAAAGAGTGTGGTCTAGACCTGCTCCATGTAAAAGTGCCCTGAGATAACTTTATGTTGTGATTTGGCGCTATATAAATGAAATTGAATTGAATTGCTTGTGTTTGATAAAAAGTCTCTGCTAAATGAAAAATGTAAAAATGTAAATGTATTGATTTGTTGTATATAAACTCCAGATGTATCCAGGATATCAGGTGACCTATTTGACCTGCAGATGTCTTGCTCTCAGGCTTAGCTTGGTTAAAAGCTGAGTATCAATGTTTTTAAATCAGCCAGTGACGAGTGATTGACTTCAGTCTGACGCCTGAACAAAGATGATTGTAACATTTCAGATGCTATTGTTTTAAATGTGACATTGTTATTAAACTGAGTTTATTAACTGAACTGAACCAAGTTTGTGATTTTTTTTTTTAGTGTCGACAGCAGTGAACTCTGAAGTTTTAAAGTGTAAAATAAAGATTACAGTCAAGACCAGGTTTCCTTCACTTCATCTGAATCCACAATTTGTTAGAAATTCACACCACTGGCCTGATTGTTTGTATTATTGCTACTTAGCTAGCAAGATGCTACGAATGAAACATGTAACGTTACACACAAAACAGCTTTTTCATGTTAACATAACACTACATAGCTCAGTATTGGGCTGAAATAAATGTGAATATCTGCCTCGTGACATCATCCCTCTGTGTCAGTGAACACAGTACAGGTGCAGAGCAGATGAAACACTGGGAGGAACAGAGATGAAAAATATATTTCTATCTTTCTGTTCATATTTTATCCCAAAGCAGAAAATGAGGAGTGGCGCCAACCAGACAAAGTGACGTCCTACAGTATGTCCTATACATGTATTTGTGTGTGTGTGTTTGTGGCATGTTGATATATATATTGAGCAGTAAGATGTGCCCTGTCTTCTTGTCATATGAGTATTTTTAATTTTGAAAAGTTATTAGAGTTAAAAATGATTATTCAATTCGTCCTAATTGGCCAAATCAAATCCAATCGTGCTTCACTCATGGATGTAATATAAGATCTCTATTATATATCCATTGTTTCGCTTCATGAAAGTCCATCCAGCTGCACCGGTGATTTGCTGTTTCCTGTACACTCCCAGTAGAGTTTTTGTTCAGGGAAAATTTTCCTCCTGACTAGATGTCCGGTGATATTCCCGTGTCCTCTCTTACATTAAGTCCACCAGCTTCAGTTTAACAGCATTAAAAGTGAAGAACAGACGGACAATGTGGTGTTTTACACTCAAGTTGAGAAATGTGGAGTTTCTACTCTCTTGTTTCTGTCTTCAGAGTGTGTTTAAAGGAATACAAGGACATGAAAACGGAAACGGTAGGAAAACTAATGTATTTGGCGTAATAATGTGAGCTAGAAAACGCCACCATCTAAATTATATATCAGTGGCGTCCAGAGAAACTAGGTACATGTCAAGTTAGCTTTAACTTTTTTTAAAAGAAAAATGAACGCTGTAAAATGTAATTATTAGAGGTAACACCGTTTTCTCCACAGAGTTCTGGTTTAATATAGCAGGTGTTTAGTTGTCTTGTAGATGTTAAACAGTATTGTAAAATACTTTTGTTGTGTTGTAAAAACAGTCAAATTGTATTTGAAATACTTCTGGCAGGGTCGAGCGGATTTCTTAGGGTGGGGCATGGCCCTGGTAGCTTTTGTACTCTGACAAAATCTCTTATATGAGTAAAATCTGCTGTAAAAAGTTGTGTCTGTGTTATTACGAGACAACAACTTCACCCACTCTCATCAACTGCTGCCGATAAAAAAAAAAACTGCCACTCACTGCTGCATTTTGATCGGAAATTAGTGCCTATCAAGTGCATTGTTTACCAGTAACGTCATGTATGAGTGTTGCGAGATAAAGGCGGACACCTGTCAAACCTGCTAGCTACATAAAAATGAAGAGACTTTTTTCAGATAAACAGAAAAAAAAAAAAAATCAAACTCCAGCTTCCACTGTGCCCCTGGCCTCAACAACAGTCCACCGCGGAAATCAGTTTTATAACTCACTTTTTGCTGTGTTGGTTATTGTTCATTAACTGCGCAGCTGCGCTTATTTGGTTGTTGTGTGCAGCTCTGCACATCAGGTATGAGTGCTGACTAGTTATGAGAATGATGTTGATTTAGATTCAAGACAGCAAGATGAGTTTTGCTTGTGGATTGGCTGTACTTCGTTGTTTGGCCTGTTGAGTGTGAATGTTACAGTAGTTTGGGATCAGAGGGGTTAATATCTGAGCAAGCATCAAGTTTGTATTGTAGCATTGGAAGAAAAAAAAGGGGGGCTCCGCTACCTTAAACATGAGTAATACAATATCGTCTGTTTGTTTCAATCATCAACCCCCCCTCCTCCCAAATTAAGGCCCGCCCTGGTTCAGATGCGTTCCGCGGTCCATGGGTTGGGGCATATGACTGAAGATTGGAAGAATCTAACAACACTCAGAGTGAAAGTGAAACTTTTATGAAATGAAGAGAAATATCTTCTCCTCCTCCGAGTAACATCTTTGTTCTCCTTCATGGCAGCTCTGACCAGTTTGATCACCACTACCAGCTCTGACTGGTCACTGCAGTGAGATGTCGGGTTGTGCAGCACATCTGTGGCCAAAACTGTCGAAGCCTAAACGCACAACCTCCATTCAAAGTAGTCTGTTTACACCTGGTATCAAATAACATGATATGAGTCGCATAATGATTAGAAATTGAATTCAGATTTGCAGGGAGGCTTCACAAAGTCCTCAGGATGTGTGTTAGTGTTGTTGCCTTGCTGATGAGAGTCTGTGCTCCATCTAAGGCTGAAGTTGTTTCTCTCTGGTCCAAGTGGCCTTTAGAGTCAGTTCATGCTTTTAGTTCAGGCTGTAATTCAAATAGTTGTCCTTTAGGAGATTCTTTCTGAGTCTGAGCATCACTGATCAACAGACTGTGTTATGTGACTCACCAGGTTTCTTATATGATGAACTGTAAGCTTAAAATATTTAAATTACACCAGTATGAAAAATATGTGTAAATGAATCTGAATACTAACTGAAGTTCTTGTAAACTGTTGTTTCATAGAAACAGAGGTGACACGTGAATGTGTCGTCTGTTTCCTTCATTAACCTGATTACTCTCTATTTAAACACAATGATTAAAACATGTTTCATCTTTCAGGACCAGATGTCGTCACAGTGACCGTGAAACAAGGAAGTGATGTCATTTTACCCTGTTCACTCCGCACCATGGTTGACCTCACATCAAAGGTGTTTGACTGGAAGAAAGATCGTCAGGAGGTGTTCTTCTATGAAGCAGGCAATCATTACAATAACGGACGTTCAGGTCAAGATGAGCAGTTCAAAGGACGAGTCTCACATTTTCCAGAAGGACTGAAGTCCGGCAACGCCTCCATCATGATCCAAAATACAAAGATGGAGGACAGTGGAGTCTACACCTGTGTTTTTCCACGTCTTCAGCCGAGAAAAACACACATTAAGCTTGTTGTTGGTGAGTGTTTTCATAAAACAATTAAAGGGAACATATTATGCTTTTTTTTGCTATTTACATACTGTTATGAGGCTCCAAAACTTGAGGTTAACATTTGTAGAATTGCTGTAGCCTTTGTTGTTAATGTTGTTTTTTAGGTTTTCCAGGGTTTTTCCCTGGAAAATGGTTATTAGTGCTGCCTGATCAATTCCACCTGCTCAGCTCATATATGTGGTCACTCTGTGACCGTCTCAACGTTTATGGACGTCTCCACTATGAGATATCTCAGGGAAGCCTGAACATATCTCCCAAAATGTTGAACCTTTAATGTTGATGTTGCTTTGTTTCATTTTAGATTAAAACCATTTACAAGGATAACAACAAATGGCAAGTTTATAATATCATCATTCTTCTTTTATTTTTTTAGAACGTACCTTTAAAGACAGATCAGGAGAAATCACAGGTGAGTGATCTCAACATCTGCAGTGAGCAAGCTTTAACTCCCCTCAGGCCTCAGTATCATTCACAAGTTTTAATCAGGCGTCACACAACATGTGAGGAAAAACATCTGTATAACTCAACTTAAGGTTTAGTTGATCATTTACAGAACAGTTCCTGTATTGTATACACAGCTGGTCCTGTGCAGAAGTTGAAATCCCTGATGATCAATATAATCTCATAATTGATTAGATATCTATTAGATCTACAGTGCTCCTCTGAAATATGATCAGATACAAGCAGAGACAGGTTGAGCAAAAACAATCCCAGCATTACAGTTCATGTCTGATCCTGTAAATGTTCTTTACAAGTTATTGTTTTATACTTTGTTCACAGGTGCAGCTCCAAAGCCATCCATCAAGATAGTTAATCAAACAGTGGACGGGCCGCTGCTGCAGTGTGAAGTTCGAGGTGCTTTTCCAAAACCTGAAGTACGCTGGGAGAACAGAGCTGGAAACATCCTTCATGCTGAAGAACCAAAGGTGACAGACAGAGGAGGCCGCTATGACATCATCCTCCAAACTGCTGTGACCAAGACCGACATGTATCGCTGTGTCGCTACGCAGGAGGAGATCAGCCACAAGACTGATGCTGAGACATTCGTGTTTATCTCTGGTGAGGTTCTTACTAATCATATTTTAATATTCAAATGATTTTATGAGTTAATATTTTATGTTTTTATATTTAATATGTGCTCAGACTGAAAGGTATAATCTGTAATTATAAAATGTGTAAAAACAACTAGACCTATGTTCTATATGTTGTTGAGTTGTGTACTTACATTATCCCAAATGTTTCCAACAGTTTTCAAACCCATAGATATATGTAATTTAATAAAAGTGTGTTAGTGGCGTCATACTTCCTCTACCAAAGAATAAACATGCATGAGATGCATGCGTCTGCTGGTGTTTGTCCTACAATGGCGTCTACCAAAGAGTAACTTACACACATACAAGATAATACATCAGTGTTGTGGTTGTTCAACAGAAACTGTTGTAAATTATTCAGTTTGAAGCCACATTTTCATGATACATTTAGGTCGTTTTTAACTTGATCTTGTCGCCGGAAGAAGGATTTTAGTGATTGGACGTCTGGATCTTAAGTTATCAGAGAAACAGACGTTAGCAGCAGCTCGGCTAACAGCCCCTCCAGGAAATAAACAGCTGTAGAAATATAGATTTTTTTTTTTTTTTAGGTGAAACAGCTTTAAGTAGTATTTTTTAATTATTTTAATCTCCCGGGAGAAACCAGATGAACATATGGATCTTATGTCATAAGAGAAATAACCTGAACAAGTGTTAGCAGCAGCTCAGCTAACAGCCGTCCAGTGGTCACCAAACATCTTTGGAGAAAACTGGTTTTTAACATAAAACAGTTTTAATTAATATTTTAACGATTTTAATCTGCGTGTACGTTTGTTTTTGGAGAAGAGAGGACCTCTGCGGATAGTTCGGCTCCCGGGAGAAACCGGACGAACGTCTGCATCCAAAGTTATAAGAGAAAAAAACCGAACAAGTGTTAGCAGCAGCTCGGCTAGCAGCCCGTATCTGACGTCCGTGGGTCGCCGTACATCGTCGGAGAAACGCTGATCTTTTAGATAAAACGGCTTTATTCATGGTTTTACCTGTAATCAGCGGGTCTGTTTGTTCTGGAGAGGAGGAGACCTCTGCAGGTAAAAACATCCTGAACCATCAACACTGGAGTAATCTATCCCACTGAAGCTGCTGGTTTAACAACCAAGACAACGACTCCCATGATCCCTTGCTACTTCACACCGTCATCACACTCTGTCTGTTGTTATTGTTTTGATCGAGAGACCCCTAGTGGCTGAAATTAGATATTGTGCGTTGAACACAAAGTGAATGAACTCAAAGCAAATTGAAAACATTAAACTGAGTGAAAACTTTTTGTATATTTGTTCACAGGTGCAGCTCCAGAGCCATACGTTAAGATAGTTGATCAAACAGCAGACTGGTCACTGCTGCAGTGTGAAGTTCGAGGTGCTTTTCCAAAACCTGAAGTACGCTGGGAGAACGGAGCTGGAAACATCCTTCATGCTGAAGAACCAAAGGTGACAGAAAGAGGAGGCCGCTATGACATCATCCTCCAAACTATTGTGACCAAGACCGACATGTATCACTGTGTCGCTACGCAGGAGGAGATCAGCCACAAGACTGATGCTGAGACATTCGTGTTTATCTCTGGTGAGGTTCTTACTAATCATATTTTAATATTCAAATGATTTTAATTGTATGTTTGGCGCTCTGACGGATACCAACGAGCTTTTCAACTCACATCTGTCCATAACTCAACTCTGAGATGTGATCAGCCATTACTGTAGTCAACTAATGAGGCCCACTAGGCCTGTACAGTTATAGCAGAAACACTGGACGGTTTTAATCTGCAAATAACTTATAATTTCAGTTTTCATGGACAAGTTCTCTCTTTTGTAAATGTTATAAGCAATGTGCTATAAATCATATTCAGTATATTCATTCATGATATTTACATTCTGAGAGTCAAACCAGTTTTTTTTGTATGTTACAGATAAACAGTTGAAGGACGAGTGGAGCCCAGCAGTGTGGATGACAGGTGGATGGTTCATTGGAATTATAACTGTTGCTGCAGTTTGGATTCTGTTTGAAAAGTGCATCATAAAACTCTGGAATAAAAGTAAGTTTAAATAATGTTTTCTATCAACATATCTATAATCATGCAGGTTCAGATATGAATCGTTCTGTTGGTTTTAACATTCAATACAAAATCCGACGACTGATACAAGTTGCAGTCTAACATGAAATCTTGTCTCTTTGTTAACTATATTAATATTATACAAACAAATAATGGTGTCATTGATTGATTGATTGATTGATTGATTGATTGATTGATTGGTTGGTTTGAGGAACAATAGTGAATACTGAACAGTGTTCCTGTTGAAGAGATGTAGAGCAGAGAGTTTGATGGTCGACCTCAGTGTAACGCAGAACATGTTCAATATTAACTGTTTGAAAACAATAAATATATTAAAATCTTTTTGGTTTGGTCCCCATAATATAGAACAGACTTTATGTCATTTATACTTTTGTTTTCTTTTTGCAGATTCTCATCAGACAAAGGGGTTTTATACCAGTACTTCAAAGGCCCATCCACCTGTTTAATGACTTCACATCTGGTTTAAAGTTTTGTCTGGACAGTATATTCACACATATATTCTACTGACTTTTACGAAAACGTTCTCTAACATGTAATGATCAGTTATTGGTCTTTCAGTATTTCACAGCAATAATCTGATAACTTTCATTCACTAGCATGAACCACACCACAACAATGTGTAGTTTAAAGATTTAATGGAATTTAGCAGGTATTGAATGTTGGGGATAGATCTATGTATATGGGTGAAGGTAGCAGGAAGATGTCACCTGTTAGGCCCGTCTGGGAGGATGTTCTGGAGACCAGGCAGAGGGAGACTCAGTGTGGGGGTTCCGTCTCAGGCATATTTCCGCCAGAGTCAATCGATGACCCCCAAAAAAGAGTTGGATTTGAATGAAGGGATTTGAACATGAGCTCTGATTGGGTGAGGAAGAATGGGCTTTGAGGTGATGCCTTAGTGGCGTACTCAGAACTGATGTATTCGGTCAGTGCCTTGTTTGGGCTGAGATGAATTAGAGGCCGAAGAGCAAATATGGAAAGAAACTTCCAGCTGATCTCTTTTGCTCCTTGAAGAGCGATTTTTTGAATGATGCGGTAATGTGGACGGTTCTGTAAGGTAGACCGGTGACTAGAAGAATTATGGGCTGATGAAGTCAGGGCAGATTTGTATAACCTTGAGAATCAAAAGCCACTGGATCATGGATGCTAGGGTCAAGTCCACTGTAGGGAATATGTAGCCTGTACATGGTGAACGGCAGATTCCAAGAGGGAAAGAAATGCATGGCGAGAGTTTAGCTGAGAGCTGGTTGCTGTTTATGCAAGGCTTTATTGACCAGGTAACATGAGGATGAGTGGTTGAAGGACAATGTAAGCTGATGACTAGATTGATGCAGGCAAACGTGATGACCTGAAAGGGAAGAGGTGGTGGTGGTAATAGTAGGGTGGCGTAATATGCCTTGGAGCAATTACAGCCAGTTAGGTAGACAGAGTGTGCATGTGACTAGACTGTTAGGGATGAGTTCGAGTGAAGTGTTAGAGGGGTTTGCCAGCTGTGAAGCTAGCTGACTGTTGTTGTTGGATATGCTGAAACAAATATGGTTGAGGAATGCAGGAGGGCGTGATGTCCAGAAGGGAAAAGGCAGTAGCTGGGTGGAGTAATATGCTAGAAGCAATTACGGCCAGTTAGGTAGACAGAGAGTGCTTGTGATGAGACTGTTAAGGATGAATTTTTAGTGAAGAATAAGAGAAGTTAGCCAGCTGTGGAGTTAACTGAATGACGTGGCTGTATAGGGATGGAGAATCGATTGAAGATTCAATTCTGGGGCCACGTGTTTGAATTTCTGGAATGAGAAGCTAGACAGTGAAACCACGATGAGGGCTGCCCAGAGGATGAACTGCTGTTATCGAGGTGGATAAGTATGGATTATTTATTTTGACCAATCGTGCCCCCAAAGAATTGTGGCTGTGAACTTGATCGAAGTGAACCGTAAACAGCAACATCCAAGCTGTTCTGTCTTCTGAAATCAGGGACTAGTCCTTGACGTGAGCAGATCGGCTTACAATGTGAAATTTTAGTCTAAATGGTTCATTAGTTGTGAAATGGTGAACCGTGACCTCTCGAGTCGTTTTGCATGGAGCCTCGGGTCATGGTTAGTGTTGTCTAGCCAGGGTCTGCTTAGCCTTGGATTATCAGAGAGGCTCCTGTTTTCCTGAACATCACGAACGGCTGAAGTCTCAGGGAGAATACACAAATTACAGCGTAACCTTAAAAACCGAGCATTGAAACTAAATAATGCAACCCCTGAAAGATGGAAATTCCATCACAGTAATAACAGAAACAGAGAGATGCGATGTATGACTCAGGGGGCAGAGATGGTTTGAACAAGATCGGGTTCATGGCGATGCCTGGGAACTCGATGAAAGTGCTAGGTCCTGATGCTTTCTGCTTGCACAGAAGGATTCAGAGGAATGTTTGAGTGTGATGGGCCTATGGCGAAGAGATGAGAATAGTGGAGTAACAATGAGAAAATTGTTTAGATGGATATTGTAAGGGAGTCAGTGTTGTGCATCGTCTTCTTCTTTAGCCTGCCTGGGGCTTCTTAACAGGTGTGCTGAGGTTCTGTAGCGGATAGTCTGCAGCTGAGGTTGGACTGTGGGGCAGGTGCTCCTGGCATGGAAGGATAGAGCAGTTGGAAGTGAAAGAGGAGGTCGTTGAGCACCAACTGGTGGCTTGTGATGAGACCCCTTGAGTTGGTGAATGGGGCTCTCCTGCTGCTGTGTTGGTTATGCGAGAAAAGAGAGTAGAAGCCGTGTGGCTGTGAACGGCTGAAGGAAGGGTAGAGGAAGGGATGATGGGATGGAAGGATGTATGTGCACAGGGATTTTGTGAAGCCTGCAAAGACGGGGATGAAAGGAAGCTGAAATCGTCTGAGAGAAATCAGAAACAGAGGGAGCAGGCACAGGGGGTCATACAACCTGACGCCCACCCGAATCGGTCGGCAGTTCTGGATCCGTGGTGAGTAGTAGGATTTAATGGTTTTGTCTTTGTTTGAAACAAAGTTCCTGTATGAGCGTTTAGGCGAGAAGCATGGTCTGTCTGCTCTCGAGAAATCTGAGACAGACCGGGTAGGAAGGGTTGACCTGGTATAAGTAGGCTTGGTAGATGATTAGAGGTGTGGTTCTGCTCCCGAACCTAAGTTAACAAGTTAACTACATGTCTCCCAAATGTGTCAACATCTCTCTCCTGCCTACCTGAACACCCTCATTCAGGTCTACACTCCCTCCCGCCCACTACGCTCTGACAATGAAAGGTGCCTGGTACCACAGCAGGACCCTGAGTCACTAACTAGACTCTTCTCCTCTGTAGTTCCCTGCTGGTGGAACCAGTTACCAGAGTCCCTCTAAATCTTTAAGAAAAGATTAAAGACCCAGATCTTTAGAGAACACCTCTGTACTTTATGCACTGGTGGTAGTGAAAAAACAAAAAAGACACTTTAAAAACCTGCTTCTATGCACTCGATGCATTACCTTTTTGCACTGCCTGTTTACACTTAAGCTTTACTGTAATTATTACCTCCAAAAATGAAAAAAAAAAAACATTCCCAGGATATCAGGTGACTTATTTGACCAGCAGATGTCTTGCTCTCAGGCTTAGATTAAAATCTATATATTGTTACTTACAGTTTAACCTCGTTGTGCCTTAAATCATCAGCAAAAACTGAAATTATAAAACTGAAAGGCAGCTTGTGAAATGAGACATGAACAATGATACAGGACATTTTCTTTTCTTCTAAAACTGAGTATCAATGTTGACGAGTGATTGACTTCAGTCTGACACCTGAACGATAATAATTGAAAGTTATCAGTGAGAAGTGAGAAGAAATAGAAAGATAAGCTACTGTTTCAAATGTGACATTGTTATTAAACTGAGTTTATTCACTGAAGGGAATTTATTTTGTTGAATGTAAAATGTAATGCCACAATCACATTTTTATTTGTTTTATTCATGTAAAATGACACCTGACCTGTGTGAGATATCATGTGTCCTCATGCATTACTTTATTATGGCGCCTTCCTTTCTTGAAATGTATTGATAATATGAACAATAATTCTGTCTTAAAGACGAGTCATGATGTGTTTGAAAGAGTGAAGGATGTCAGTTATAATCTAAAACACTGAAGATTTTTCAAGTCAGTTCTGTCATCTATTGTTTTGTTTTATGTTTTTTGTTTTTGTCAGTTTATCAGCTCAGTCGTCTTCATTTGTAAACACATTGTCTGCAGCTGAATTTCATTGTGCAATCCTGCAAATAGAATTAAATGAACAACAACAACAATGGCACATTCATAGTTTATAATTTGATTTGTTAAAAACATCTGATGTGGGCCACATTAAGACATGAGTACCGGGTCATATATATATATATATATATATATACACTGTATATATCTGTGTCCACAAGTCCAGGCTTCATTTAACACTTCTTAATTGTTTTATATATGTTTTTTTTTACTTGTGTTCCATTTATAACATGTTTTAATGGTTTTTATGCTCAATGTAAAACACTTTAAATTGCGTTGTTGTTGAAATATGTCATACAAATAAACTTGTTTTGCCTTCAATCAGTTCCAGCTACAATCTCTACATGACATTCATCTTTAATATAAGCAACAATCTCAATAACCCTTCAAGTTTGTGCCTTATTATTTTCACCAGTACTGTATGCAAACTGTGCTAGAAAATACAAGAACTACAACATACTAGTGATGACGACGACCTTCATTACACGCTGTCAGATGAAACTCTATGACGAGGAGGTGGAAGTACTGATGGTAAAGTGTCTTCACCTGGCTGCTGACAGAGACTGTGAGAGGAGTCAGTCCTTGTTATACAATGATTTTTTTTAACCATAATGCATCTATTATTCTGTCACTACCTGGCTCTGAAGCCATGATGAAAGAGTGGGAATCACACATGAATAAAGCTTTTAAAAATTAAATTTATTGTTAACTTAATATAAATTATAATAATGTTAGTCAGTTAAATCAGTAATGTGTAACCCACATTAAAATATAAATAACATACAGTTAATTAAAATGCATAAATGAATTAAAATGGTTAAAATGTTAAAGTTAAAATACAGTTAATTTAAGTAAGAGTTGTTAAAAACACATGGTGATAATCATTTCATGTAAATGTTTAAAATTGGGTTTATGTAGAATACTGTCCCTTTAAGAGACTCAGGATGTTTTGCCCTCTGACCCCAAACGATACAGAGCGCAGGCAGAGCGGACCTGAGAACAGACGAGACGAACAGAGAGATTAACGAGTGAATATTATTTTTCAAGAGTGAATTAAGGGCTGGAAAATAATAACTATAAGATTGAGAAAACCACAAGAGCATATCTTTTCAAACCACAAGAGTTTTGGTGAGTCTTAAACTGTGTTTATTGTTTAATTTTTGCACGTGTGGATGCTAACTAAATGCTAGCGTATTTAGCGGTGGAGAAAGCTATCACACAAACTGTTAAGCTGCTAATATTCTTAATTTATTAAGTGAACTGTTTGAAAGAGTATCTTGTGTTTATGGAGAAAAGGAGATTATATTGTGAAAGAAGGAGAAGTTAAGTTTCGTTATGTTTAGGAGTAATGTTATAATGCAGCGTAATTGTAAAATTTTATTGATACGATTTACATTGACAAAGTGATTTATTTCTCTTGTGACCTGTCGTACAGGTCAGGTTTTTTTTCTGTGTTATATTTCCCGGTTGAAGTTGGGATTTGAAGAAAAGTGTGCGTGTGAGGAGACCACACACGCTCAGGATTCAAGATGGCGAGCTAGACCCGCGAACTCCGCTTCTATAAGGGAAGAGTTCATCTTCAGCGTGGCAGTGAGGGAATCCGCTGCACGAGGATGGACTGTTGGTAATCTCTGCCAGAGCGGTAGGAGTATTGAATCATTTTTTTCCTCTTTTTGAACTGAATCTGGAGTCAAAAGGATACTGAACTTTGAACTGAATCTGGATTAAAAAGAACACTGCACTTTGAACTGGATCTGGATTAAGAAGAAACTGGACTCTGAATTGGAGTGCATATATTGAACTTTGGGTTGAATTGTTACATTTGTATTTCATTTTCATAATTGTCATTATTGTGATTTGGTTAATGAATGTTTCATTTCAATTTAATTCAGAAAGACATGATTATTCTCTCATTTATGAGAAGAGGAAAAAAGAGTTAACTCAGGAAGGTAATTGAACTAAAATAATTAACCTCAAATAAGTTAGTTAAAATAAAAACATTCTAACTAAACTAGGTGAACCATCTAACAAAGGTGTGTTTGAACAAAAATATCTCTAACCTAGGAAAACTAAGGTGAAAGAAAAAGGTTAAGAAATCTATTTTTGGTACGTGCAGGGTGTTTTATTTAAATGTTTTGTATATTTTGTTTATTTTGTCAGTAAAGTGCCGGCTTTTGCATTTAAAGTATCTGGTCTCTGACTCAATCTGTTTGTTACCCCACTCCTTTAGAACCTAGAACTAGTCCAGTAGCTTTGATAGTGTGTATCAGCGATACATGTGCTACAAAATTGGCGAGCTAGCCAGGAGTGGCCAAAACATTAGTAGACTAGTAACCAGAGACCAGATAGTAGTAATTATACTAAATCAATGATGGAGATAGTTCAGTCAAAAGGTGTTAAAGTACCAAACTCACTTTTGGTTAGAGGATTAACAGGCACAGAAACAGATGAAGAAGTTTATGACTTTCTCAAAGAGTATGGTTCCATTCAGAGAACAATCCCAGTTGACCTGTCACAATCTGAGTTAGGCCTACAAGTCATTGTAGAGTATACATATGGCACAGCTGTACAGACACTCTCCTCTTCACTGCCATATGAGCTCACCAGTAAGGCTCAGAAAGACATTACTTACCAGATCAAGGCTCTAGCAAGCATCTATGCACCTGCAGTCAGCCAGTCAGCCACAGAAGTGTATCTCACAGAGCTGAAGGAGATTGCGAAACAGAGTGGCAAGGACTTTTCAGATGTGTTAAGTGCGGAACTCTCCCGTATCAGTGAGCGAGTTGGCCGTGATGATCCAGAGAGCCGAGAGGAAACCACAGATCTTATTGATGATGCTCGAGGACATGCATCTGGGGCTGCAGCACAGGTGGGCCCCCAGCCCAGTGCTCTCTCCCCTCAACATGTCCACACCCCTGAACTTGACCCAGCTCCACCTCAGCAACCCCACATAGAAAAGACACAGCCCACTCTGAACCTTAGAGACCTTAACCCATCTGATCTGCAGAAAGTTGTCATTGAACATATAGTCAAACATGAAGACTCTGCAACACAAGCCCATGCTTCATTGAAGCTTAGACCCTTCTCTGGACGCAGTCCCCGTCCAAACAACGAAGTAGATTATGAGACATGGCGTTCCAATGCAGATTTCTTACTGAGAGACACACAGCAGTCTGATCTGTTCAAATCACGAAAAATACTTGACAGCCTTCTGTCACCTGCCGCTGACATAGTGAAGCACCTGACACCTAATTCATCCCCATCAATGTACTTGGACATCCTTGACTCTGCATACGGCACAGTCGAAGATGGAGACGACCTCTATGCTAAGTTTCTAAACACTTTACAAAACTATGGAGAGAAATCTTCTGCTTATCTCCAACGACTACAAGTGATGCTGAGCACCACCTTCAGGAGAGGTGGTGTCAGTGCAACTGATCTGGACAGCCAGCTCCTCAAACAGTTTTGTAGAGGTTGCTGGAATAATGCCCTGATATCTGAGCTAAAACTGGAACAGAAAAAACAAAACCCACCCACCTCTGCAGAGCTCCTCCTACTGCTACGCACTGAAGAGGACAAACGTGACTCTAAAGCTTGTCGCATGAAGCAGTACTTTGGTGCTTCAAAGCAGAAAGTGTCCTCACACTTCCAGGGTGCGTGCTCCCAGTGTGCTGAAGAATGCCCCACATCAGCACATGAGCACAGTGAAACAAAATCAGAAATACAATCCCTTAAAAAACAAATAGCTTGCTTACAGTCCCATCTCCAACGAATCACACAAAAAGACAAGTCTCACTCAAAGAAAACACCTCCCAGAAATATCACCATCAAGCCCTCAGCTAAGAATGCACAACAAATGCAGTCTGAAACCCGTGATACAGACAGTCACCCCAGGAACAAACCAAGGCCCTGGTATTGTTTCAGATGCGGTGAAGATGGGCACATAAAACCACAATGTGAAGCTGATCCCAACCCCTCTCTTGTAGCTTCAAAAAGGAAACTGCTGAAAGAGAAACAATTGGAATGGGAGGAGAAAAATGGACCCTCACCATCGGATCCTTTAAACTAACACCAGTCACTATTGAGGGACAAATGGGGACTGAGACACAGACAAAGTGTCCCAAAAAGAAACAGCGCGCTTCACTAGCATGCTCACATCCAAAGCGCAGGGCAGTAACCATACCAAAGGGGCTAATTGGAGCTAAAATCACTGCACAAGTGGCTTTAGCAGGAAAAGAGTGTAACATCTTGTTAGATTCGGGTTCTCAAGTGACAACAGTCCCAAAGTCATTCTACGACCAAAACCTTTCACATTTGCCCATTGAGTCCTTGTACGACCTGCTTGAGGTTGAAGCCGCCAATGGTCAAGATGTCCCCTACTTGGGGTACATTGAGGTAAATGTCACATTTCCCAAGAGTGCTCTTGGTGTGGAAATTGAAGTTCCCACCTTAGCATTGATCGTTCCTGACATGCACTCAACCTCATCCTCAGTCTTGATAGGCACCAACACTCTTGATATCCTCTGCGACCTATACTCAAGCGCAGCGCCCCAGGACTGCCAGTCACTGCCCTATGTGTATAAAGTTGTCCTCAAAACCCTTGAAATGAGGCACAGGCAGCAAGTTGACTGTAGCCTTGCAGTTGTCAGACTCTCCAGCAAAGACCCCGAGACCATTAGTCCTGGTCAGACTAAAGTGCTAGCAGGGTCGGTCACCTGCAGGATGCCAGATGTCGGAAAGTGGGTAGTAGTGGAGACGCCAAAAATCTCCTCCCTACCAGGTGGCATAATGGTCACAAATGGCTTAGTGAGCCTCCCACCTCACTTACCTCGCTGCATACCAGTGATCCTCAAGAACGAGTCAGATCATGACATCACCATCTCTCCAAAGAGCGTGATAGCTGAGTTAAATGCCATCCACAGTGTTCAACCTCTGACCACTAACAACTCAGACTCCCAAACAAAACCTGACCAAAAGCTAAAGAGCAGCTTCGACTTTGGAAACTCTCCAATATCTAATGATTGGAAAGAACGGATAACGGAAAAACTCAATTCCATGCCAGATGTGTTCGCACAGCACGATCTTGACTTTGGACGCACTGACAAAATGAAACACCACATAAAGCTCAGTGACGAAACACCATTCAAACATAAAGCAAGACCAATTCACCCACAAGACATCGAAGCTGTGCGTAAACACCTCCAAGAACTCCTTGAAGCCGAAGTGATTAGAGAGTCTGAATCTCCTTTCTCATCACCGATAGTAGTCGTCAGAAAAAAGAACGGTGACGTCAGACTCTGTATTGACTATTGAAAACTCAATCTCCAAACAGTGAAAGACTCATATGCCCTCCCAAACTTGGAAGAGTCCTTCTCAGCATTGAATGGGTCTAAATGGTTTTCTGTTCTGGATCTCAAGTCTGGTTTTTACCAGATTGAAATGGAAGAGTCAGATAAACACAAAACTGGATTTGTCTGCCCACTTGGATTTTTCGAGTTTAATAGGATGCCGCAGGGGATAACGAACGCCCCCAGCACGTTCCAGCGACTCATGGAGCGTTGCATGGGAGAGCTGAACCTGAAGCAGGCCCTTGTCTTCATTGATGACTTAATCGTTTTCTCCTCGACACTGGAAGAGCATGAAGAACGACTGCTGAATGTACTCAACAGACTGAGAGAGTATGGTCTTAAATTGTCTCCGGACAAATGTAAGTTCTTTCAGACATCTGTTAAGTACTTAGGCCATGTTGTGTCTGAAAAAGGCATCGATACAGACCCTGAAAAGATAGCCGCTCTTAAAACCTGGCCAAGACCAAACAATCTCAAGGAGTTGAGAACTTTCTTGGGATTCTGCGGTTATTACCGCCGGTTCATAAAAGACTACTCAAAGATTGTGAAACCCCTCAACGCACTCACTGCGGGATATTTGCCGCTGCGGAGGCACAGCAACTCCAAAGTGAATGCAGAGAAGTATCACAACCCCAAGGATGCTTTCGGTGACAGATGGACAACAGAGTGCCAAGTAGCATTTGAGACTGTCATTAGCAAGTTGACAGCCGCCCCTGTCCTTGGGTTTGCCGACCCCAAGTTGCCATACATATTGCATACAGATGCAAGCACTGTGGGTCTGGGTGCAGCCTTATACCAAGAGCAGCAAGGACAGAGACGTGTCATTGCATATGCAAGCCGTGGCTTGTCACAATGTGAAGCCAGATACCCAGCCCACAAATTAGAATTCCTTGCCCTTAAATGGGCAGTAACAGAGAAATTCCAAGACTATTTGTATGGCAGTCCATTCCTACTCGTCACCGACAGCAACCCACTCACTTATATTCTCACTTCTGCTAAGCTTGACGCTACAAGCTACCGATGGCTAGCTGCTTTGTCAACATTCGACTTCCAACTGCAGTACAGGGCGGGAAAGCAAAACCAAGACGCAGATGGGCTGTCCAGACGTCCACACAATGGCCTGACTAATGACTTCACATCACAAAAAGAGATGGAAAGAATAAGGCAGTTTGCACAAAGACACTTGTCTGAACCTGAGCACTCAAACTTGATAGCTGAGAGTACAGTCAGGGCCATATGTGAGAAACACCTAATCCATTACTTGGATCCTGCAGAGTCATTGCCCAGCACTTCCTTAGTTATGTCACTTGCCCACCATCCAATGGCAATACCAGCCAGCTTTGAGGAGGAAGACCATCTTGGTGGTTCATCCGTCATTCCCCATCTCACAGCTGCCGAACTGATGGAAAAACAAAGAACTGACGCCTGCATCGGGGCAGTGATCAACCAGATGGAATCTGGAGAAAGACCTCCACCCTCTCTGAGGAAGGAACTTCCTGAACTGTGTCTGATGCTAAGAGAGTGGAATCGACTAGAGTTACTAGATGGCATACTGTACCGGAAAAGACAGGAAGGTGCACAGTTGTCTCACCAACTTGTGCTGCCAGAAGAGCTCAGACCTATAGCTTTAAAGAACCTGCACGATGACATCGGCCACATGGGTGTGGAGCGCACCATGGACCTTGTCAGATCACGGTTTTATTGGCCAAAAATGTCAGTCGATGTGGAGAACAAAGTCAAAACCTGCAATCGCTGTGTACGTCGCAAGTCCTTACCTGAGAAAGCTGCACCACTCGTTAACATCACAGCTACAAGGCCACTTGAGCTTGTATGTATGGACTTTCTCACAGTTGAACCAGACTCAAGTAACACCAAAGATATTCTGGTGATTACAGACCATTTTACAAAGTATGCAGTAGCTGTCCCTACCCCAAATCAAAAAGCTCGAACAGTAGCTAAAAGCCTGTAGGACCATTTCATCGTCCACTATGGCATCCCCGAGAGACTTCATAGCGACCAAGGTCCCGACTTTGAGTCTCGGACGATAAAAGAGCTTTGTGAGCTGATTGGTACTCGGAAAGTAAGGACCACTCCATATCACCCGAGAGGGAACCCCGTTGAACGTTTCAACAGAACCCTACTTAACATGCTGGGAACCCTTGAGAATGACAAGAAATGTCACTGGCGTGATCATGTCAAACCACTAGTACATGCCTACAACTGTACTAAGAGCGAGGTGACTGGTTTTACCCCTTATGAGTTAATGTTTGGCCGACAGCCCAGGCTGCCTGTCGACCTAGCCTTTGGCCTGCCAGTTCACCACCAACCAGGGTCACATTCTCAGTATGTCCAAAATCTGAAATCCCACCTCGAAACAAGCTACCAAGTTGCAGCTGAAAATGCAAAGAAAGTTGCAAGCCGCAATAAAGCGAGATTTGACAAGCATGTGGTTGACTCTACTTTGAGAGAAGGAGACAGAGTCTTGGTCAGGAATGTCCGTCTCAGGGGCAAGCATAAGCTAGCTGACCGGTGGGAGTCAGACGTCTATATTGTCCTGAGAAAATGTGGGGATATTCCAGTGTATGTTGTGAAACCTGAGAGTGGGGAAGGTCCCCAAAGAACCCTGCATCGTGATCTTTTACTGCCTTGTGGATTCCTACCCATGGTTCCAGCAGAAAGTGAGATCACTCCAACAAAATCAGCTAGACGGCCGAGGACTCGACAACATCCTCAAGGCAACAGCTTAGATGAAGCTGAGGAGAATGAATCTCATTCTGATTCTGAGGGATATGATCATCAAGACTACAGGAGTCTAAGAGTAGAAACCTTAGGCTTCAGTCAGATCCCTGAAGCTATGAAACACTTCGTGGAAAGAACCGAACCTGAACCCTTCAAAAGCTTACCTGCTGTTGAGCAAGATACTTCAGATGTAGCTGAAACTTTCCCTGAAGTTGCTCCAGTAGGGAGCTGTGACTTAAACTCACCTGATCCCAGGGAGAACAGCTCACCAACCGGACAAGAATTTGAACACTTACCTGGAGAGGAACCGAGTAATGCCCTTTCCCCTACTCAAACTACTCCAGAAAGGAATGAGAGTGCAACAGTGATTGACCAAACAGAAACTGAAGCTGAAAGAGGATGCTTCAGAAGATCTAACAGAGACAAAAAGGCCACTAAACGACTAACTTACCCTGTGCTAGGGAATCCCTTAGTCACCATTGTTAGTTCTTTATTTCAAAGCTTGAATGACGTTATTACAGACTCACTTACAGAATCTAGCATCCCAGAACAACGCAGAATTTTGACAGTATAGTCCTTTAAATAATGCACAGGGACGTGCATTAGGTAAAGTGGGGAGGATGTAACCCACATTAAAATATAAATAACATACAGTTAATTAAAATGCATAAATGAGTTAAAATGGTTAAAATGTTAAAGTTAAAATACAGTTAATTTAAGTAAGAGTTGTTAAAAACACATGGTGATAATCATTTCATGTAAATGTTTAAAATTGGGTTTATGTAGAATACTGTCCCTTTAAGAGACTCAGGATGTTTTGCCCTCTGACCCCAAACGATACAGAGCGCAGGCAGAGCGGACCTGAGAACAGACGAGACGAACAGAGAGATTAACGAGTGAATATTATTTTTCAAGAGTGAATTAAGGGCTGGAAAATAATAACTATAAGATTGAGAAAACCACAAGAGCATATCTTTTCAAACCACAAGAGTTTTGGTGAGTCTTAAACTGTGTTTATTGTTTAATTTTTGCACGTGTGGATGCTAACTAAATGCTAGCGTATTTAGCGGTGGAGAAAGCTATCACACAAACTGTTAAGCTGCTAATATTCTTAATTTATTAAGTGAACTGTTTGAAAGAGTATCTTGTGTTTATGGAGAAAAGGAGATTATATTGTGAAAGAAGGAGAAGTTAAGTTTCGTTATGTTTAGGAGTAATGTTATAATGCAGCGTAATTGTAAAATTTTATTGATACGATTTACATTGACAAAGTGATTTATTTCTCTTGTGACCTGTCGTACAGGTCAGGTTTTTTTTCTGTGTTATATTTCCCGGTTGAAGTTGGGATTTGAAGAAAAGTGTGCGTGTGAGGAGACCACACACGCTCAGGATTCAAGATGGCGAGCTAGACCCGCGAACTCCGCTTCTATAAGGGAAGAGTTCATCTTCAGCGTGGCAGTGAGGGAATCCGCTGCACGAGGATGGACTGTTGGTAATCTCTGCCAGAGCGGTAGGAGTATTGAATCATTTTTTTCCTCTTTTTGAACTGAATCTGGAGTCAAAAGGATACTGAACTTTGAACTGAATCTGGATTAAAAAGAACACTGAACTTTGAACTGGATCTGGATTAAGAAGAAACTGGACTCTGAATTGGAGTGCATATATTGAACTTTGGGTTGAATTGTTACATTTGTATTTCATTTTCATAATTGTCATTATTGTGATTTGGTTAATGAATGTTTCATTTCAATTTAATTCAGAAAGACATGATTATTCTCTCATTTATGAGAAGAGGAAAAAAGAGTTAACTCAGGAAGGTAATTGAACTAAAATAATTAATCTAAAATAAGTTAGTTAAAATAAAAACATTCTAACTAAACTAGGTGAACCATCTAACAAAGGTGTGTTTGAACAAAAATATCTAACCTAGGAAAACTAAGGTGAAAGAAAAAGGTTAAGAAATCTATTTTTGGTACCTGCAGGGTGTTTTATTTAAATGTTTTGTATATTTTGTTTATTTTGTCAGTAAAGTGCCGGCTTTTGCATTTAAAGTATCTGGTCTCTGACTCAATCTGTTTGTTACCCCACTCCTTTAGAACCTAGAACTAGTCCAGTAGCTTTGATAGTGTGTATCAGCGATACATGTGCTACAAATGGATGCAATGTATGGATGAGTGAGGTATGTGGTGTGTGCAAGCAAAGCAAAACAAAACAGAAGTCTAACCCATCTGGCTGGTGGAGGCCTGAAAGGAAGAGAGAGAAATGGGTTTATTCGAGGACACCTAAATATGCTGGTCTCTCCTCCTCCTCTCCTCTCTCTCCTCCTTCTGGCTACCATATATGGTAGCCGGAAAGGAAGTAGCCGGAATTGCGACGTCCCCTTTGCTTTGGTTTATTTGCCCTGCATGAGTGTGTACACTATGGGTACATCTCAAGTCTCTTAAGTCATGTCTCCTCGCTCCTCGCTCCTCCACCGAACCGGAAGTTGTTCCTGACACGCCATTTTGACAGGCGTCCCAAGTCTCTTATTCTGCCCCGAGGAGCGAGGATCGAGGAGGGATCTCTGAGGAGCGATGAGCGAGGAGACATGAGAGCGGACTTTCCGGAAGTCTTTTACCGGCTGACACGCCCCCTTATTGGATATCAGTTATTGTGATTGGACGCTCCAGTTGATCAAACTGATCTGATACATCACTGCAGTTTCATACCGAAGTGGAGACAGATAACAGATTGAATTTAAGTGTTCCACTCCCAAGTTTCATGTATTACTTGGTTTCTTATTCATCACATAGTTAAAAATCTGTTAATTGTCGGTCTGATCAACAAAAGAACCAAAAACAACTTCATTTATTAGAGATATTTTTCCCTCTGGCTGACAGACAGACTCTTCCTGACTTTAATTTGATCCATAATAACAGTTAAACACATCTATATTTTACATCATTTATCGTTATGTCCATTAGGTCACGTGTGAGGCTAAAAATTCCTGAGTCTTGGGTTTGATATGAGTCACATTATTTCAACTTTCCCTGAAACATTTTGCCAAAAACATATTTGGCAGATCACACCCTTATTATATTCTGGGTTATTGAATGATTAATTCACCATCAGGATTATCAAAAGATACAGATGCAGATAATCAATAAATAGTATAAACGCATTCTGTGAGTAGAAATGTTTCCTGATCCTCTGAGCAGGACTCAGTATAAATGCAGAATGCAGGTTGTTATTCAGGTGTTTGTTAAACAGGTAACAGGCTGCAGAGAGGAAACAGCTGCTCTCGCGGTGATAACTGTGAACCTTTATTAGTATTAACACAGTCCACATGTGTGCAGACACAAATCCATCAAAAGTTTCTACAGATGTTAAAGCCGACAGCTGGTCCAGCTGTGATCAGCTGTCGGCGTCATCTGAAACGGACGTCGCTTCACATGACGCTTCGGAGGAAAGCACGTCTCATGTCTCTTAAAACAAATCTCCTCGTTTCCTCTCTCCTCGCTTGGTTTCCTTGCGTCTCTTCTCGCATCCTCGGTGGGCGGGACTAAGACGCAAGGAAAAGACGCAAGTGAGGAAACGTGGATGCAACTTAAGAGACTTGGGATGCAGCCAATGTCGTGATTCGCTTCATTTAAGTCCCTCCCGCTGCTGCTGATTGTACTGATTGGCTCGATTTTCATCAGCAGAGCGTTTGTGTTGTGAATATGCATCACAGGAAATGTCAGAGGGGTTGTACGTGCAGACAGACACAGTGCGGACTCCTTCAGCTCTCTCCTGTGTTAACCTGATATCACCTGCCTGTTAGTTTCAGCAGATGGATGTCTTTTCTTATACTGAAGTTTCTACTCTCTTGTTTCTGTCTACATTATTAGTCCACCAGCTTCAGTCTAACAGCATTAAAAGTGAAGAACAGACGGACAATGTCGTGTTTTACACTGAAGTTGAGAAATGTGAAGTTTCTACTCTCGTGTCTCTGTCTTCAGAGTGTGTTTAAAGGAATACTTGGACATGGAAACGGAAACGGTAGGAAAACTAATGTTCAACTTCAGTACTTGGCGTAATAATGTGAGCTAGAAAAACGCCATCATCTAACAGTTATGTATCAATGCCGTCCAGGGAAACTAGGTGCATAATAAGTTAGTTTATACTTTTTAAATGAAGATTATGAACGCTGTAAAATGTAATAATTATTGGTAATACCGTTTTCTCCACAGCACAGGTGATTTTATATGAGTTCATCATTCTGGTTTAATACAGCAGGTGTTTTGTTGTCTTGTAGATGTTACACAGTGTTGTAAAATGGTTTTGTTTCATTACTGCTGGAGAGCTGCGATGTAAAAACAGTCTAATTGTATCGTCAGACGTTCCGTTTCATTCTGTAGTGATTAAATCCTGCACTTGTTCAGATGTGTAACTCAGAAACTATGTTCAGTCTCTTCCGATACTTTATATATAACTTACAGCGTCTATTTTCTGTATTGTTGGTCACTTCCAATAAGCTTACAATATAAAACTAAACCAAATATAGTCAAAAACGGTTTGCCCTCGTCCATTAGTTGTGCCCATGATTACTGGAATGAACTTAGATGAACCCGAGAAATATTTCCGGAAGATGTGATGCCGGTGTGGTGTGAGGTTGCGGTGCACGGCTGCAGATGTGTGTCTGACTGTGGGATTTTTTTTTTTTTTTAAAAAAAAGTAAGCTGTGAAACAATGAGATAATGTTGTTGTTGTTTGTGTGTATGCACGCTTGTTTGTGAAAGATTGTTAAATGACTGAAGATAATGATTAGAAATTGAATTCAGATTTGCAGGGAGGCTTCACAAAGTCCTCAGGATGTGTGTTAGTGTTGTTGCCTTGGTGATGAGAGTCTGCGCTCCATCTAAGGCTGAAGTTGTTTCTCTCTGGTCCAAGTGGCCTTTAGAGTCAGTTCATGCTTTTAGTTCAGGCTGTAATTCAAATAGTTGTCCTTTAGGAGATTCTTTCTGAGTCTGAACATCACTGATCAACAGACTGTGTTATGTGACTCTCCAGGTTTCTTATATGATGAACTATAAGCTTAAAATACTTAAATTACACCAGTATGAAAAATATGTGTAAATGAATCTGAATACTAACTGAAGTTCTTGTAAACTGTTGTTTCATAGAACCAGAGGTGACACATGAATGTGTCGTCTGTTTCCTTCATTAACCTGATTACTCTCTATTTAAACACAATGATTAAAACATGTTTCATCTTTCAGGACCAGATGTCGTCACAGTGACCGTGAAACAAGGAAGTGATGTCATTTTACCCTGTTCACTCAGCACCATGGAGAGGATCACATCAAAGGTGTTTGACTGGAAGAAAGATGGTCGTCAGGAGGTGTTCTTCTATGATGCAGGCATTCATTACAATAACGGACGTTCAGGTCAAGATAAGCAGTTCAAAGGACGAGTCTCACATTTTCCAGAAGGACTGAAGTCCGGCAACGCCTCCATCATGATCCAAAATACAAAGATGGAGGACAGTGGAGTCTACACCTGTGATTTTCCACATCTTCAGCCGAGAGAAACACACATTAAGCTTGTTGTTGGTGAGTGTTTTCATAAAACAATTAAAGGGAATTATGCTTTTTTTTTTTTTTTTTTTGCTATTTACATACTGTTATGGGGCTCCAAAACTTGAGGTTAACATTTGTAGAATTGCTGTAGCCTTTGTTGTTAATGTTGTTTTTTAGGTTTTCCAGGGTTTTTCCCTGGAAAATGGTTATTAGTGCTGCCTGATCAATTCCACCTGCTCAGCTCATATATGTGGTCACTCTGTGACCGTCTCAACGTTTATGGACGTCTCCACTATGAGATATCTCAGGGAAGCCTGAACATATCTCCCAAAATGTTGAACCTTTAATGTTGATGTTGCTTTGTTTCATTTTAGATTAAAACCATTTATAAGGATAACAACAAATGGCAAGTTGATCATATCGTTCATGCAATGTGAATAAATTTTATTTTTTATTTTATTTTTTTAGAACATACCTTTAAAGACAGATCAGGAGAAACCACAGGTGAGTGATCTCAACATCTGCAGTGAGTGAGCTTTAACTCCCCTCAGGCCTCAGTATCATTCACAAGTTTTAATCAGGCGTCACACAACATGTGAGGAAAAACATCTGCATAACTCCAGGTTTAGTTAATCATTTACCTTCCACAGTAGAACAGTTCCTGTATTGTATACACAGCTGGTCCTATGCAGAAGTTGAAATCCCTGATGATCAATGTAATCTCATAATTGATTAGATATCTATTAGATCTACAGTGCTCCTCTGAAATATGATCAGATACAAGCAGAGACAGGTTGAGCAAAAACAATCCCAGTATTACAGTTCATGTCTGATCCTGTAAATGTTCTTTACAAGTTATTGTTTTATACTTTGTTCACAGGTGCAGCTCCAAAACCATACGTTAAGATAGCTGATCAAACAGCAGACTGGCCGCTGCTGCAGTGTGAAGTTCGAGGTGCTTTTCCAAAACCTGAAGTACGCTGGGAGAACGGAGCTGGAAACATCCTTCATGCTGAAGAACCAAAGGTGACAGACAGAGGAGGCAGCTATGACATCATCCTCAACATCACTGTGACCAAGACCGACCATTATCATTGTGTCGCTACGCAGGAGGAGATCAGCCACAAGACTGATGCTGAGACATTCGTGTTTATCTCTGGTGAGGTTCTTACTAATCATATTTTAATATTCAAATGATTTTGATTGTGAACATTTTTTAGCTCTGAATAAATTTGAATGTGTTTAAACTTCACACTGAAGCTCCAAAATCAAAACAGATGCCAACGACCTTCTCAACTCACATCTGTCCATAACTCAACTCTGAGATGTGAACAGTCACTACTGTAGTCAACTAATGAGGCCCATCAGGCCTGTACAGTTATAGCATATCTGGGCCATTTCTGGCAAATATGTGACTCAGCCCAGATTGCAAAATTGCTGTGGCCCATATCCGGCCCACACTAGACACATTCATGTGGCCCATATACTGCATGGAATTATGACACTTGGGCGATCTGCGGTCTTGCCAGATCTGGGCCACAAGCAAAATGGGTTCTTGTTGACCCGGTGTCCCATCAGGCCTGTACAGTTATAGCAGAAACACTGGACGGTTTTAATCTGCAAATAACTTGTAATTTCAGTTTTCATGGACACCTCAACTTCTCTCTTTTCTAAATGTTATAAGCAATGTGCTATAAATCATATTCAGTATATTCATTCATGATATTTACATTCTGAGAGTCAAACCAGTTTTTTTTGTATGTTACAGATAAGTCCAGCCCAGCAGTGTGGATGACAGGTGTATGGTTTATTGGAATTATAACTGCAGTTGCTGCAGTTTTGGGTCTCTTTAAAGCTAAAAAGTTGAACAGAAAGAAGAAAGGTAAGTTTAAATAATGTTTTCTATTAACATATCTATAATCATGCAGGTTCAGATATGAATCGTTCTGTTGGTTTTAACATTCAATACAAAATCCAACAACTGATAGTGTTAGAAAACAGTAAATATATTAAAATCTATTTGGTTTGGTCACCATAATATAGAACAGACTTTATGTAATTTATACTTTTGTATTCTTTTTGCAGATCCTCCTCAGACAAAGGGGTTTTATACCAGTACTTCAGATGAGTCACTTAATCCACCTGTTTAATGACTTCACATCTGGTTTAAAGTTTTGTCTGGACAGTATTTGCACACATACATTCTGCTGACTTTTAGGAAAACGGTAATGAAAAACAAAAAAAGACACTTTAAAAACCTGCTTCTATGCACTCTATGCATTACGTTTTTGCACTGCCTGTTTAAACTTAAGCTTTACAGTAATTACTACCTTCAAAAATGAAAAAAAAAAAACAAAAAAAACAAAAACATACCCATTATATCAGGTGACTTATTTGACCAGCAGATGTCTTGCTCTCAGGCTTAGATTAAAATCTATATATTGTTACTTACAGTTTAACCACGTTGTGCCTTAAATCACCAGCAAAAACTTACAAAGCTGAAAGGCAGCTTGTGAAATGAGACATGAACAATGATACAGGACATTTTCTTTTCTTCTAAAACTGAGTATTAATGTTGATGAGTGATTGACTTCAGTCTGACACCTGAGCAAAGATGATTGTAACATTTTAGATGAGAAGAAATAGAAAGGTAAAGTGATAAAGTTTCAAATGTGAGATTGTTATTAAGCTGAATTTATTAACTGAAGGGAATTTATTTTGTTGAATGTAAATTATTGTGTGTTTGATATATTTTTGTTCTCTTTGTTGGAACATTTGTATTTGGCTCAATATCAGCTGTGTGTAATGCCAAAGTCTAATTTTTATTTGTTTTATTTATGTGAAATGACATCTGAGCTGTTTGAGATGTCGTCTGATGCACTGCTTCATCATGGTGCCAGTGTTCAGTCTTCCTTTCTTAAAATGTATTGATAAAGTGAACAATAACGCTGTATTACAAAGACGAGTCAGGATGTGTTTGAAAGAGTATCTCAGTTATATCTAATATATTTATCTATCAAGTTTGTTATCTCATCTGTTCTTTTGTTTTGTGTTTTTTGTTACTTTTTTTTATGGTGCCTCATGTGTAGCTCCCTCTGCTGCTTGGATGAATGTATTATGTCAGTTGTGTGTGTGTATATAATTAAATCCACCTGTGGATTGTGTTGATTTACCAGTATACACACTGAAGAAGGTCGCTTGGCCAGAAACTTTTGTATGAAAATTCAAATTAAAATCATTGAAGTATTTGTGCTGTCCTGATTCTGTTCTTTGTTCAGTTTTAATACTTTAAGGATTCAGCACTCGGCTTTTGTGATTTTGAGTTGAGTGTGTTGTATTCTATAATTTCTACCAGCTCAGTTCTCCTCATTTGTTTATACATTGTCTGCAACTGAATTTCATTTTTGCAACTCACACACACTCATAGTTGATCATTTGATCTGTTTAAAAACATGTGAGGTCCTGAGAGCAGAGCTTCATTCTGCCACCAGAGGTCAGCAAACACCTGCTGATCACAGAGACTGAAGTTATAATCAGTGAACTCACTGTGTGTAAAACTTACAGTAAAAAAGGTCTTTAGAAATGTTATAAACTTTGACTCATGAGTGAAAAAATTCTTAACAAAAGATCTTTGAAGGAAGAAGCTAAATGTAACTTTCAGCGGGAGGTTCAGGTTTGATTCTTCAGTGTCGACAGCAGTGAACTCTGAAGCGTTAAAGTGTAAAATAAAGTTTACAGTCAAGTCGACATAAAATGTTCAAGACCAGGTTTCTTCCACTTCATCTGAGTTCAGTTACTGAACTTCATTAAATATCACTGGACTGATTATTTGTGTTTAAAACCTCTCACAACTTAAATAAATCCTGAACACAAATTCAGTGAGACTCACACTTTCCATCATTAATAAACCTCCATAAATACAGATTTAAAACTGCAGAAGCTGCCTGAGAATCATCATTTAATCCAGTCTGATGCAAACAGGAACAGCTAATCGATGATGCAGCATCCTTTTAATATAATACATGTTAATATGTGCTCAGACTGAACACAAAGTGAACAACCTCAAAGCAAGTTGAAAAACAGTTAAAACGGAAAAAAAGTTAAAACTTTATACTTACAATCAACAAGCAGCAAGGACGCCAACACATCAGCTTGGTTTATGTGGCTTCCTGTGGATTGCCACATCTTTACCTAGAGTGGCCCGATACTGTTCAACTATATTTGAGCCATATTCACCATTTCTAATATGAGCCATACTGGGTACTACTGGGTGTGAGCCTAACGAATGTGGCCCGTTTATCTTAAACATATCTGGGCCATTTCTGGCAAATATGTGACTCAGCCCAGATTGCAAAATTGCTGTGGCCCATATCCGGCCCACAATAGACACATTCATGTGGCCCACATACCGCATGGAATTATGACACTTGGGCGACCTGCGGTCTTGCCAGATCTGGGCCACAAGCAAAATGGGTTCTTGTTGACCCGGTGTCCCATCAGGCCTGTACAGTTATAGCAGAAACACTGGACGGTTTTAATCTGCAAATAACTTGTAATTTCAGTTTTCATGGACACTTCAACTTCTCTCTTTTCTAAATGTTATAAGCAATGTGCTATAAATCATATTCAGTATATTCATTCATGATATTTACATTCTGAGAGTCAAACCAGTTTTTTTTGTATGTTACAGATAAACAGTTGAAGGACGAGTGGAGCCCAGCAATGTGGCCGACAGTTGTATGGTTTTCTGGAGGTATAGCTTTTGCTGCAGCTTGGGTTTTTTTAAAAGCTGAAAAGTTCATCATAAAACGCTGGAAGAAAGGTAAGTTTAAATAATGTTTTCTATCAACATATCTATAATCATGCAGGTTCAGATATGAATCGTTCTGTTGGTTTTAACATTCAATACAAAATCCGACGACTGATACAAGTTGCAGTCTAACATGAAATCTTGTCTCTTTGTTAATTGTATTAATATTATACAAACAAATGAATGGTGTCATTGATTGATTGATTGATTGATTGATTGGTTGGTTTGAGGAACAATAGTGAATACTGAACAGTGTTCCTGTTGAAGAGATGTAGAGCAGAGAGTTTGATGGTCGACCTCAGTGTAACGCAGAACATGTTCACTATTTACTGTTTGAAAACAATAAATATATTAAAATCTATTTGGTTTGGTCCCCATAATATAGAACAGACTTTATGTCATTTATACTTTTGTTTTCTTTTTGCAGATTCTCATCAGACAAAGGGGTTTTATACCAGTACTTCAAAGGAGCCAGATTCACCTGTTTAATGACTTCACATCTGGTTTAAAGTTTTGTCTGGACAGTATTTGCACACATATATTCTTCTGACTTTTAGGAAAACGTTGTTTAACATGTAATGGTCAGTTATTGGTCTTTCAGTATCTCACAGCAATAATCTGATAACTTTCAGTCTCCTAAATGTGGAGCAACATCTCTCTCCTGCCTACCTGAACTCCCTCATTCAGGTCTACACTCCCTCCCGCCCACTACGCTCTGACAATGAAAGGTACCACAGCAGGACCCTGAGTCACTAACTAGACTCTTCTCCTCTGAAGGGAATTTATTTTCTTGTATATAAAATGTAATGCCACAATCACATTTTTATTTGTTTTATTCATGTAAAATGACACCTGACCTGTGTGAGACGTCATGTGTCCTCATGCATTACTTTATTATGGCGCCTTCCTTTCTTGAAATGTATTGATAATATGAACAATAATTCTGTCTTAAAGACGAGTCATGATGTGTTTGAAAGAGTGAAGGATGTCAGTTATAATCTAAAACACTGAAGATTTTTCAAGTCAGTTCCGTCATCTATTGTTTTGTTTTATGTTTTTTGTTTTTGTCAGTTTATCAGCTCAGTCGTCTTCATTTGTAAACACATTGTCTGCAGCTGAATTTCATTGTGCAATCCTGCAAATAGAATTAAATGAACAACAACAACAATGACACATTCATAGTTTATCATTTGATTTGTTAAAAACATGTGAGATCCTGAGAGCAGATCTTCATTCTGCTTTCATAATATCCCTGATAGTAAATCTCCTTTGGCATGGATGTGGGCCACATTAGGACATGAGTACCGGGTCATATATATCTGGTCCAAGCATACAACAGCTACAAGTGAATCATAACAAAGACTTCTACCAGGAGTAAAACCAAATATAAATAGTTGATATGGCTCAGCTGGTCTGAGTTCTGTTAAAGACTTATGGCCCTTATGTGAACAATAACCTTAAACTGAACCACAACATAACCATGAGTATTACACTAGCCACGCTACTGTATATATCTGTGTCCACAAGTCCAGGCTTCATTTAACACTTTTTAATTGTTTTTTATATGTCTTTTTACATGTGTTCCATTTATATTCTGTTTTAATGGTTTTTATGCTCAATGTAAAACACTTAAAATTGCCTTGTTGTTGAAATGTGTCATACAAATAAACCTGTTTTGCCTTCAATCAGTTCCAGCTACAATCTCTACATGACATTCATCTTTAATATAAGCAACAATCTCAATAACCCTTCAAGTTTGTGCCTTATTATTTTCACCAGTACTGTATGCAAACTGTGCTAGAAAATACAAGAACTACAACATACTAGTGATGACGACGACCTTCATTACACGCTGTCAGATGAAACTCTATGACGAGGAGGTGGAAGTACTGATGGTAAAGTGTCTTCACCTGGCTGCTGACAGAGACGGTGGGAGGAAGCAAAGACAAAAAAAAAAAACTGATGACGCTGACAATTAAGAGACTAAACACCTTGTTGTTGTTCTTTGTATTTGCACTCAACTGAAAGTTCTCAAAGGCTTTTATCAGGAATGTCTTTGTCAGTGATTTGGATCATAGACCTGTGTTGAAAGGATTTTATAAATGAATGAAAAGTAAAAAAAGTAAAGACCATTTGGTAAAATTCTGGGATGATACTCATGGTTATGTTATGGTCCAGTTAAGGATATTATGGTTGTGGGCCACATCTTTTGTTTATTGGCCCACATATATGCAAAAGGAAAATACCTTGCTCTTTTCAGTCCTTGTTATACAATGATTTTTTTTCTTTTTTTTTACTATATCTATTATTCCATATTGGTGTATTATGTGTGTTGAAATTGTCATCATACAATTGAATTAATATTCAATTCAGTGGGCTTTATTGGTGTTAAAGTTTCAAGAACAATATTGCAAAAGCATAAAAGTACAAATATCTGTGTGTGTGTGTGTGTGTGTGTGTGTGTGTGTGTGAGGGTGAGTGAGTGAGTTCAATTATTAGAGTTCAAAACTATCATCGTGTTAATTGGCTAAATCTAATCCATGTCGTGCTTCGCTTCATTTAAGTCCCTCCCACTGCTGCTGCTGATTGTACTGATTGGCTCGATTTTCATCAGCAGCGTTTGTGTTGTGAATATGCATCGGAGGAAATGACAAAAGGCGTAGTGTGTGCGCAGAATCCTTCAGTTCTCTCCTGTGTTAACTTCCCAGCACCCGCCCGTCAATTTCAGCAGATGGACAATGGCTTGTCTTATACTGACGTTTCTCTTGTGTCTCTGTCTTCAGAGTGTGTTTAAAGGAACACATGGACATGAAAACGGAAACGGTAGAAAAACTTATGTTCAACTTCAGTTCTTGGCGTAATAATGTGAGCTAGAAAAACACCATCATCTAACAGTTATGTATCAATGCCGTCCAGGGAAACTAGGTGCATAATAAGTTAGTTTATACTTTTTAAATGAAGATTATGAACGCTGTAAAATGTAATAATTAGTGGTAATACCGTTTTCTCCACAGCACAGGTGATTTTATATGAGTTCTTCATTCTGGTTTAATACAGCACGTGTTTTGTTGTCTTGTAGATGTTACACAGTGTTGTAAAATGGTTTTGTTTCATTACTGCTGGAGAGCTGCGATGTAAAAACAGTCTAATTGTATCGTCAGACGTTCCGTTTCATTCTGTAGTGATTAAATCCTGCACTTGTTCAGTGTTGCTGCACTTGTGTAACTCAGAAACGATGTTCAGTCTCTTCCGATACTTCATATATAACTTACAGCGTCTATTTTCTGTATTGTTGGTCACTTCCAATAAGCTTACAATATAAAACTAAACCAAATATAGTCAAAAACGGTTTGCCCTCGTCCATTAGTTGTGCCCATGATTACTGGAATGAACTTAGATGAACCCGAGAAATATTTCCGGTGTTATACCCCTACTGGTTTCCAAGCTAACTGGTTTCCGTACCTAACAGCAGCAGCTGTTTTCTGCCTCTATCAGCAGATTCGTCACACATACATAAACATATAACTCGCAAATTTCAAGTCGCATCTCAAATGTATTGCGGCGAATATGAGCATATACAAGTGAGCATTATATCACAGCCACTTACGAAAAATAACTTAAACAAAATAATCTTTGCAAGATCACGTCGCGCTGGATTCGATCTTGCAAGAGTAAAATTACTTACTTACACTAATCAGTTATCTACCGCTCTGAGCTAGTCGAGCTCTCACAATCATCTTCTTCCGTCACGTATTCGTCAAGTACGTCAGCAGCCAGGTAACATTTTGTTTTGGGGTTATCTAAAACAACTGGTTACCTTTAGCTTGCCTGACAAAATACACAAAAGAACGGAGAATGATTTTAAATGAGCTTCATGTTTTCATGTTTCCATGTTTAGTTGACTTTTACCACTTGCATTACTCACCCTGCGGATCAGTGTTAGTAACCGATACATAGTATGCACCGTATTTTGACAGTATTTTCTGAGCTAGATCGTCATTGTTAAAAGTTAAAAGTATTTCTTTATCATAATGTTTAACGTTATTGTCATAGAGGGCTGTGATGTAGTGGTCAATGTGTTTGTAGCCTCGGAGAAAAGAAACTTGATTAATATGTTCGGGCATTTTGTCAGGCAAGCTAAAGGTAACCAGTTGTTTTAGGTAACCCCAAAACAAAATGTTACCTGGATGCTGACGTACTTGACGAATACGTGACGGAAGAAGATGATTGTGAGAGCTCGACTAGCTCAGAGCGGTAGATAACTGATTAGTGTAAGTAAGTAATTTTACTCTTGCAAGATCGAATCCAGCGCGACGTGATCTTGCAAAGATTATTTTGTTTAATTTATTTTTCGTAAGTGGCTGTGATATAATGCTCACTTGTATATGCTCATATTCGCCACACTACATTTGAGATGCGACTTGAAATTTGCGAGTTATATGTTTATGTATGTGTGACGAATCTGCTGATAGAGGCAGAAAACAGCTGCTGCTGTTAGGTACGGAAACCAGTTAGCTTGGAAACCAGTAACTACCTTAAACATGAGTAATACAATATCGTCTGTTTGTTTCAATCATCTACCCCCCCCCCCCCCCCCCCCCCCCCGTTCAGATGCGTTCCGCGGTCCATGGGGTGGGGCATACCTGAATGAAGATTGGAAGAATCTAACAACACTCAGAGTGAAAGTGAAACTTTTATGAAATGAAGAGAAACATCTTCTCCTCCTCCGAGTAACATCTTTGTTCTCCTTCATGGCAGCTCTGACCAGTCTGATCACCACTACCAGCTCTGACTGGTCACTGCAGTGAGATGTCGGGTTGTGCAGCACATCTGTGGCCAAAACTGTCGCAGCCTAAACGCACAACCTCCATTCAAAGTAGTCTGTTTACACCTGGTATCAACATGTGTCTATGAAAGTTATACCATTCTTCTTGTATTTACATGACAAATAACATGATATGAGTCGCATAATGATTATGATGAGAGTCTGTGCTCCATCTAAGGCTGAAGTTGTTTCTCTCTGGTCCAAGTGGCCTTTAGAGTCAGTTCATGCTTTTAGTTCAGGCTGTAATTCAAATAGTTGTCCTTTAGGAGATTCTTTCTGAGTCTGAACATCACTGATCAACAGACTGTGTTATGTGACTCTCCAGGTTTCTTATATGATGAACTATAAGCTTAAAATATTTAAATTACACCAGTATGAAAAATATCTGTAAATGAATCTGAATACTAACTGAAGTTCTTGTAAACTGTTGTTTCATAGAAACAGAGGTGACACGTGAATGTGTCGTCTGTTTCCTTCATTAACCTGATTACTCTCTATTTAAACACAATGATTAAAACATGTTTCATCTTTCAGGACCAGATGTCGTCACAGTGACCGTGAAACAAGGAAGTGATGTCATTTTACCCTGTTCACTCAGCACCAAGGAGAGCATCACGTCAAAAGTGTTTGACTGGAAGAAAGATCGTCAGGAGGTGTTCTTCTATGAAGCAGGCATTCATTACAATAACGGACGTTCAGGTCAAGATAAGCAGTTCAAAGGACGAGTCTCACATTTTCCAGAAGGACTGAAGTCCGGCAACGCCTCCATCATGATCCAAAATACAAAGATGGAGGATGGTGGAAACTACACCTGTTTTTTTCCACGTCTTCAGCCGAGAAAAACACACATTAAGCTTGTTGTTGGTGAGTGTTTTCATAAAACAATTAAAGGGAACATATTATGCTTTTTTTTTTTTGCTATATACATACTGTTATGAGGCTCCAAAACTTGAGGTTAACATTTGTAGAATTGCTGTAGCCTTCGTTGTTAATGTTGTTTTTTAGGTTTTCAAGGGTTTTTCCCTCGAAAATGGTTATTAGTGCTGCCTGATCAATTCCACCTGCTCAGCTCATATATGTGGTCACTCTGTGACCGTCTCAACGTTTATGGACGTCTCCACTATGAGATATCTCAGGGAAGCCTGAACATATCTCCCAAAATGTTGAACCTTTGATGTTGATGTTGCTTTGTTTCATTTTAGATTAAAACCATTTACAAGGATAACAACAAATGGCAAGTTGATCATATCGTCCATGCACTGTGCATAAATTAATGTCATTTTTCTTTTCTTTTTTTAGAACGTACCTTTAAAGACAGATCAGGAGAAATCCCAGGTGAGTGATCTCAACATCTGCAGTGAGCGAGCTTTAACTCCCCTCAGGCCTCAGTATCATTAACAAGTTTTAATACGGCGTCACACAACATGTGAAGAAAAACATCTGCATAACTCCAGGTTTAGTTGATCATTTACCTTCCACAGTAGAACAGTTCCTGTATCGTATATACAGCTGGTCCTATGCAGAAGTTGAAATCCCTGATGATCAATGTAATCTCATAATTGATTAGATATCTATTAGATCTACAGTGCTCCTCTGAAATATGATCAGATACAAGCAGAGACAGGTTGAGCAAAAACAATCCCAGCATTACAGTTCATGTCTGATCCTGTAAATGTTCTTTACAAGTTATTGTTTTATACTTTGTTCACAGGTGCAGCTCCAAAGCCATGTGTCAAGATAGTTGATCAAACAGCAGACTGGTCGCTGCTGCAGTGTGAAGTTCGAGGTGCTTCTCCAAAACCTGAAGTACGCTGGGAGAACAGAGCTGGAAACATCCTTCATGCTGGAGAACCAAAGGTGACAGAAAGAGGAAACCGCTATGACATCATCCTCAACATCACTGTGACCAAGACCGACATGTATCACTGTGTCGCTACGCAGGAGGAGATCAGCCACAAGACTGATGCTGAGATATTCGTGTTTATCTCTGGTGAGGTTCTTACTAATCATATTTTAATATTCAAATGATTTTGATTGTGAACATTTTTTAGTTCTGAATAAATTTGAATGTGTTTAAACTTCACACTGAAGCTCCAAAATCAAAACAGATGCCAACGACCTTCTCAACTCACATCTGTCCATAACTCAACTCTGAGATGTGAACAGTCATTACTGTAGTCAACTAATGAGGCCCATCAGGCCTGTACAGTTATAGCAGAAACACTGGATGGTTTTAATCTGCAAATAACTTATAATTTCAGTTTTCATGGACACCTCAAGTTCTCTCTTTTGTAAATGTTATAAGCAATGTGCTATAAATCATATTCAGTATATTCATTCATGATATTTACATTCTGAGGGTCAAACCAGTTTTTTTTGTATGTTACAGATAAACAGTTGAAGGACGAGTGGAGCCAAGCAGTGTGGATGACAGGTGTATGGTTTATTGGAATTACAACTGTTGCTATAGTTTGGGTTTTTTTTAAAGCTAAAGAGTTGAACAGAAAGAAGAAAGGTAAGTTTAAATAATGTTTTCTATCAACATATCTATAATCATGCAGGTACAGATATGAATCGTTCTGTTGGTTTTAACATTCAATACAAAATCCAACAACTGATAGTGTTAGAAAACAGTAAATATATTAAAATCTATTTGGTTTGGTCCCCATAATATAGAACAGACTTTATGTCATTTATACTTTTGTTTTCTTTTTGCAGATCCTCATCAGACAAAGGTGTTTTATACCAGTACTTCAAAGGAGCCAGATTCACCTGTTTAATGACTTCACATCTGGTTTAAAGTTTTGTCTGGACAGTATTTGCACACATATATTCTACTGACTTTTAGGAAAACGTTGTTTAACATGTAATGGTCAGTTATTGGTCTTTCAGTATCTCACAGCAATAATCTGATAACTTTCAGTCTCCTAAATGTGGAGCAACATCTCTCTCCTGCCTACCTGAACTCCCTCATTCAGGTCTACACTCCCTCCCGCCCACTACGCTCTGACAGTGAAAGGTGCCTGGTACCACAGCAGGACCCTGAGTCACTAACTAGACTCTTCTCCTCTGTAGTTCCCTGCTGGTGGAACCAGTTACCAGAGTCCCTCTAAATCTGAAAAGACTAAAGACCCAGATCTTTAGAGAACACCTTTGTACTTGATGCACTGGTGGTAGTGAAAAAACAAAAAAGACACTTTAAAAACCTGCTTCTATGCACTCTATGCATTACCTTTTTGCACTGCCTGTTTAAACTTAAGCTTTACAGTAATTACTACATCCAAAAATGAAAAAAAAAAAACATTCCTATGATATCAGGTGACTTATTTGACCAGCAGATCTCTTGCTCTCAGGCTTAGATTAAAATCTATATATTTGTACGTGCAGTTCAATGTTGTGCCTTAAATCACCAGCAAAAACTGAAATTATAAAACTGAAAGGGACCCTGTGAAATGAGACATGAACAATGATACAGGACATTTTCTTTTCTTCTAAAACTGGTTAAAAGCTGAGTATCAATGTTTTTAAATTAGCCGGTGACGAATCATTGACTTCAGTCTGACGCCTGAACAAAGATGATTGTAACATTTCCAGATGAGAAAAAATAGAAAGATAAAGTGCTGTTTCAAATGTGACATTGTTATTAAGCTTAACTGAAGGGGTTTTATTTTCTTTTATGTAAATTGTGATTTGGCTCAATATCAGCTGTGTGTAATGCCAAAGTCTAATTTCTATTTGTTTTGTTTATGTAAAATGACATCTGAGCTGTTTGAGATGTCGTCTGATGCATTGCTTCATCATGGTGCCAGTGTTCAGTCTTCCTTTCTTAAAATGTATTGATAAAGTGAACAATAACGCTGTATTACAAAGACAAGTCAGGATGTGTTTGAAACACAATGTCAGTTATATTTAATATATTTATCTATCAAGTTTGTTATCTCATCAGTTCCTTTCTTTTGTGTTTTTTGTTACTTCTTTTTTTTTAATGATGCCTCATGTGTAGCTGCCTCTGCTGCTTGGATGAATTTATTGTATCAGTTGTGTGTGTGTATATAATTAAATCCACCTGTGGATTGTATTGATTTGCCAGTATATACTCAGGAGCGCTGCCAGGCCAGAAACGTTTGTGATTTGATTGGGAGTTGAGTGTGTTGTATTCTATAATTTCTATCAGCTCACTTCTCCTCATTTGTTTATACATTGTGTGCAACTGAATTTCATTGTGCAACTCACACACACTCATAGTCGATCATTTGATTTGTTTAAAAACATGAGGTCCTGAGAGCAGATCTTCATTCTGCCACCAGAGGTCAGCAAACACCTGCTCTTTATGTTGGGGGTTCATTGTCCTAAAATCGGGGAGCTGCAGTGTATAAAGGCCTCGATATGGATGCAAACACCCTCGAATTAAAGGATGGGTTCAATTTTTGAAGTCTTAAAACAACAGTCAGGATCTCAAATGAACATTTAAACATGTTTTTCTCGCTGTAACTTGTCTTTTAAAAGCTGGAAGTCAGCACTTTAATCTCACGATCATTGTTGAATTTTTAAATCTAATGTGAGAGAAAAAAATGAAAAATGCGTCACTGTCCAAATACTATCAAAGCCCAATTTGTAGCTCAGTAGTTAGAAGCTATTTTTGGAGAGAGATCCTGTGTTGGTGTGTTTGGTTCAGTGGTAGTCACGCACACACACACACACACACACACACGAGACCAGGGGGCTGTTGCACAAAACCTAGATAGGGGATTAAGCCAGGATTTTTCAGTTATCCTGGATTAATTTAGCCATGACTCGGTTGCACAAAAGCAGAGGCACATAAGTTACCATGGAGATTTATTCTGTGAAGCTAGCCTGCTCCAGACCAAGCTAACAGCCAGGCTTGATTAATCCTGCTGCTATTTGACCAATCAACTGGTACTCTGATCAGAAGTAAATGTGATTTACAGTTATTTCATGTTATTGTATGTATGTTTTGCTTAATTTTTGATAGCTTGCTTTAAAATGCCACAGATACATTGACATTCAGTTAAGTAGGTCCACTGTTATTATTTTAATTGTAACCATTATCCCTTTTATAATTATTCATGTGATGGACATTATTACCGTTAGGCCTTCTGAAGTTTGATGAATACGTATATTACTGTACACTTGAGCTGATTAAAAATGCTGATGAAGCCTTTCTCTTATTAATAAAGGATAGTGTCACTATCTGTCTTCCCTGTGTACATGTATTTTATTTGGTATTGGTAGCACACAGTTTGTTGTTAGGTTTTATAATTGTATAATCTTCCCAAATTATAGTCTCATTTCACTGGATCGATAACTATATAGTGTACTGTACATTTATGAAACTGGGAGGATGCCATAATGTGTTTTGATCTTTATTTGGCTGTCATGACATGTCAGCTGGGAGCTTGAGGGGGAGAGAGAACAATGATTAACACATTGTATTACAGTCATGCTTACAGTGCATATTGAAATCATGTACTAATCTTTCTAATTTCAGGATTTCCAGATCCAGTTTCCTCAGTGTCTTTCATTTGATTTCTATGTCAAGGTCCATATCCTGCAGTTTTTTCTTGTGGACTTTTATTTTCACATCTGCCAGCTCCATTTGTCTCTCTAGGTGTTGCGTAGATAGACATCTAACAGTTTGTGAATTCTGTAAAACACCTATTAATTAGCACAACAGGAATTGTGCATAATGTGGATTTCCTTTAGACATTACTCACTATGTTGCCAGGCTGGCTATCAGGCTGTACAGCATCTGGGTCCTGTTACAAATATATTTTCTATGAGCACCACATTACTGACTTCTTATCCATTATGGACTTAAGCATTTCCACAAGATTGACATGATACCTGTAAATCTGTGATCGACCTTGTGGTCTGTTTAAGAAAACCGTGAACGCGCACTAATCCGAATTACTTACACCTGGCTTAACATAGTCGCACCTCCTCATCCTGGCCTGGCAAATGTGCAACCGATTAAGCCTGGATGCACTGATTAGACTGGGTCAAGCCTCACTTTTTCAGTTATCCTGGATATCTGAATTCTGCTTTTGTGCAACAGCCCCCTGGAGATTTTGTTATGTCCCGCCCCCTGCATGGGCGTTTACACTATCTGCCAGTGATACCATACATCCCTCGGTCTCCATCTTCAGGAGCATCACAAACGAACAATGTCGTGTTTTATACTGAAATTGACAACTGCGGGGTCTCTTCTCTCTTGTCTCTGTCTTCAGAGTGTGTTTAAAGGAATACATGGACATGAAAACGGAAACGGTAGAAAAACTAATGTTCAATATCAGTATGTATTATAGCAATGTTAGCTTGGTATCAATAAAAGGCTGACTGGTAACATATCAAGTCAGCATATGTTTTTTTATGAAGATTATCAACGCTGTAAAATGTAATAATTAGTGGTAACACCGTAGTTCATCATTCTGGTTTAATACAGCAGGTGTTCTGTTGTCATGTAGATGTTACACAGTGTTGTAAAATGACTTCGTTTCAGCTCTGATGACGAATTGTATTTTCAAACGCTCCGTTTCATTCTTTAGTGATTCAATCCTGCACTTGTTCAGACGTGTAACAAATAAATAACATGATATGAGTCGCATAATGATTAGAAATTGAATTCAGATTTGCAGGGAGGCTTCACAAAGTCCTCAGGATGTGTGTTAGTGTTGTGGCCTTGCTGATGAGAGTCTGTGCTCCATATAAGGCTGAAGTTGTTTCTCTCTGGTCCAAGTGGCCTTTAGAGTCAATTCATGCTTTTAGTTCAGGCTGTAATTTAAATAGTTGTCCTTTAGGAGATCTGATAGAAACAGAGGTGACACGTGAATGTGTCGTCTGTTTCCTTCATTAACCTGATTACTCTCTATTTAAACACAATGATTAAAACATGTTTCATCTTTCAGGACCAGATGTCGTCACAGTGACCGTGAAACAAGGAAGTGACGTCATTTTACCCTGTTCACCCAGCACCATGGAGAGCATCACATCAAAGGTGTTTGACTGGAAGAAAGATGGTCGTCAGGAGGTGTTCCTGTATGATGCAGGCATTCATTACAATAACGGACGTTCAGGTCAAGATGAGCAGTTCAAAGGACGAGTCTCACATTTTCCAGGAGAAATGAAGTCCGGCAACGCCTCCATCAAGATCCAAAATACAAAGATGGAGGACAGTGGAGACTACACCTGTGATTTTCCACGTCTTCAGCCGAGAGAAACATTCCAGATTAAGCTTGTTGTTGGTGAGTGCTGTTGGGTTTGAAAGGTTTTGTTTTATAGTTAATAACGGGGACCAATAACTAAACTGTAAATGTAGCTTCATAAACAGGTGATCAATTAGAGGACACAAATATCTTTTACACTGACAAATAAGGTAGAAATGTAATGGTAGTTTCATTTATGAATATCTATAACCCCCCTGAAGAGGGTCCAGACTTAACCAAAAAGATAGTTGAAATAATAGTTTCAGAAAGTTGAGGGATAACAATTATGTCAGGTGACCTAAATCTAATCATGGAGCCAAATATGGATACACAAAGTGATAGACAACACAGCTCAGAAAAAGCTGCTAAAAATGATGAATTATATAAAATTATAGGGCTTGGTAGAGCCATTTGTATTTGGGTGTGTGTTAAGGTAATTCCCTGGTTGCCACAGTAGGTGGCGTACTGAACAGCAACACATGAAATGTATGAGTAGAAGAAGAGGTGATTACTCCTCAGGTGTGCTGCTTATTGGGGAGAAGCACACAGTTTCTGATCGCCGTTTATTTCATGCAAGTTATTGGTAAGGATGGATAGCAAAGGCTGTTTTTGTTACATGGTAAATAAATACATAGTAAGCATAAGTCGGATGTTTGATGTATCATATGGAGCCGCCTCATGACGACGCATCAACTACACATCCCGGTAGCAGCCCTTCACTGTGGATTAGGTTTTTTTTTTACAGGGCTGATAGATGTATGGAGAACTCTCCACCAAAGTCACGTCATGTGGGGAACAATCGGCAGAAGATGCCACAGAGTTCCAGTTAACAATAGCGGACGGCGCCGACTGGTGGTCGGTGGTGTTTCTGCACACATGGGTCTGATGGTGAATAGCGAGGGCTCTGTGAGGAAACTCTTTTCTTCCTTCTGCAGGTGTTAGCTGAGAGATTGCTGTGTTGCAAACACAGCAGTCTCTCCTGGATCCGGTACAAAGTGTTGCTTATCCGCCCGTTTTCGTTGGAGTTTCTACCCCTCGCCGGACGAGACGAGACCCCGACCCGCGTTCACCTGATCGAGCTGATCGAAAAGGCGAACCTTCTCCTGAGCAATGATACCTGAAAGAGAATGAGATTTGTTCCTGACCAGTGTCTGAAGGGGGAGTGATGTCACGGCCCCGTTGCCATGACTCCCTGTGTAATAGAATAAAGGAACAGAGGTGACCTCCCAAAATGTTGAACCTTTAACGTTTGTTTCATTTTAGATTAAAAACATTTACAAGGATAACAACAAAAAGCAAGTTGATAATATCGTCCATGCACTGTGCATCCCAGTATTACAGTTCATGTCTGATCCTGTAAATGTTCTTTACAAGTTATTGTTTTATACTTTGTTCACAGGTGCAGCTCCAAAGCTATCCATCAAGATAGTTAATCAAACAGCAGACTGGCCGCTGCTGCAGTGTGAAGTTCGAGGTGCTTTTCTAAAACCTGAAGTACGCTGGGAGAACGGAGCTGGAAACATCCTTCATGCTGAAGAACCAAAGGTGACAGAAAGAGGAGGCCGCTATGACATCATCCTCAACATCACTGTGAACAAGACCGACATGTATCGCTGTGTCGCTACGCAGGAGGAGATCAGCCACAAGACTGATGCTGAGACATTCGTGTTTATCTCTGGTGAGTTTGAGCAAGTTGCAAAAACATATTAAACCGAGTGAAAACTCCACACTTACACTGATGTTCTGTGACTCCACTTCAGTAATCTGCAGAGATTAGAGGGAGAGTGAGAAGGTCTGGAGGAAATAACAAAGAACTGGAGCTGAAATTATAGTTGGCGTGTCCGCTCGGGTCCAAGTGATGTGTGTAGGTTCCCAGAAGGTAGTATAAACATGACTACTACCCATCTTTGATTTCTCTCATTCGACTCTACCGCTGCTCGCTCGACCACTGCCGTTCTCTCTCTCTCTCTCTCTGCTGGGTCTACATTTGGCGCTCCAAAATCGAAACAGAGTCAGTCTGATGTGTCTCATAACGCTTTTGGTGCATGTTCTGCCATTTTAAACAATGCTTCAGTTTGTGTTCAGTTAGAACATAAGTTGATGTTCAGACAGCAGAGATGAACATAATCCACCTCCAACATAAAAATGGACACTTTAGAAATGAAACTATGGATTTATTTTAACGGCATTATCGACTGATTTTATTTGGTGCTAATGTTGAGGTGAAAGTTTATTTAATAAATGCTTATAAATGGAGAAAATAATTGGCAATGAAATATAGTTGTTTCTGTTACATATGAATTTCCAACTTTCCCAATAATCTGGAAGATGTTTTCAGTGGTTTGTTTGCTCAGTATATTCAAGACTTAAAACAAAGTGGTCACATGGATGAATTAATAAAATGCTTCTCACTTCTTCCACTTCTGTACTTTTGCAGAATAACATTGATATATTTGTCAGAGTCTTTTTCTCTTTTGTCTTTCTTTCTCTCTTTGCAAATAACTTTCTTTCAATGTAATTTCAGTTTTCATGGACAAGTTCTCTCTTTTCTAAATGTTATAAGCAATGTGCTATACATGATATTCAGTATATTCATTCATGATATTTACATTCTGAGGGTCAAACCAGTTTTGGTTTTTTTTGTATGTTACAGATAAACAGTTGAAGGACGAGTGCAGCCCAGCAGTGTGGATGACAGGTGGATGGTTTATTGGAATTATAACTGTTGCTGCAGTTTGGGGTTTGTTTAAAGCTGCAGAGTTCATCATAAAACGCTGGAAGAAAGGTAAGTTTAAATAATCTTTTCTATCAACACATGCAGGTTCAGATATGAATCGTTCTGTTGGTTTTAACATTCAATACAAAATCCAACAACTGATACAAGTTGCAGTCTAACATGAAATCTTGTCTCTTTGTTAAATGTATTAATATTGTACAAATAAATGAATTGATTGATTGATTGGTTGGTTTGAGGAACAATAGTGAATACTGAACAGTGTTCCTGTTGAAGAGATGTAGAGCAGAGAGTTTGATGGTCGACTATTGACTGTTTGAAAACAATAAATATATTAAAATCTATTTGGTTTGGTCCCCATAATATAGAACAGACTTTATGTCATTTATACTTTTGTTTTCTTTTTGCAGGTCCTCCTCAGACAAAGGGGTTTTATACCAGTACTTCAAAGGAGCCAGACGATCCACCTGCTTAATGACTTCACATCTGGTTTTGTTGTTTTGTCTGGACAGTGTATGCACACATATATTCTACTGACGGTGATCCTCGCCTTTGTATCCACTCGGTTGGATTACAGCAATGCACTTTGCGTGGAGGTTAGTGCGTCCTCCATTGCTTTTAAAGCCTTGAATGGCCCAGCCCCACCTTACCTGTCTGAGCTGCTGCACCCTTACACTCCCAGCCGCTCTCTCAGGTCAGCTGACCAGCTGCTCCTGACAGCGCCTAAAGCTTACGGCTGAAGCTCAGAGGTGAACGAGCGTTTTCCTGCTGCAGCTCCAAAACTGTGGAGTGGTTTGCCGCTGCACATTAGACAGGCCTCCTCATTGTCTCATTTGAAATCTCTTCTTAAAACCCTCCTCTTCTCTCTGACCTTTGACACCGTGTAGTGTGTTGCATCCTGTGTGAGCAGTGCACTTTACTTTAATTTGTGTATTTTATTTATTTTTTATTTGTTTTATCAAATAAAAAACATCTCTCTCCTGCCTACCTGAACTCCCTCATTCAGGTCTACACTCCCTCCCGCCCACTACGCTCTGACAGTGAAAGGTGCCTGGTACCACAGCAGGACCCTGAGTCACTAACTAGACTCTTCTCCTCTGTAGTTCCCTGCTGGTGGAACCAGTTACCAGAGTCCCTCTAAATCTTTAAGAAAAGACTGTAGACCCAGATCTTTAGAGAACACCTCTGCACTTTATGCACTGGAGGTAGAGAAAAAACAAAACAAAAACATGCCTCTATGCACTCTAATCATCACCTTATTGCACTGCCTGTTGGCATCTACGTCTTATTGGACTCAAACTTCAGCTTTATGGCTCTTACTGCTGTTGTTGTTTCCTACTGGATCCCTGCTTGTGTTTGATAAAAAGTCTCTGCTAAATGAAAAATGTAAAAATATAAATGTATTGATTTGTTGTATATAAACTCCAGATGTATCCAGGATATCAGGTGACCTATTTGACCTGCAGATGTCTTGCTCTCAGGCTTAGCTTGGTTAAAAGCTGAGTATCAATGTTTTTAAATTAACCGGTGACGAGTGATTGACTTCAGTCTGACGCCTGAACAAAGATGATTGTAACATTTCAGATGCTATTGTTTTAAATGTGACATTGTTATTAAACTGAGTTTATTAACTGAACTGAACCAAGTTTGTGATTTTTCTTTTAGTGTCGACAGCAGTGAACTCTGAAGTTTTAAAGTGTAAAATAAAGATTACAGTCAATGTAAAATGTTCAAGACCAGGTTTCCTTCACTTCATCTGAATCCACAATTTGTTAGAAATTTGCACATTTCCTGCGCTCAAACTTCAACCCTTCTCCTCGCACTCAGGTTTCTTCTCCGCGCTCGCTAAGTTTCTGCTCACGGATTTCTCCACTGTGCTCGGATTTTTTTGTGTAGCAACAAGCATAGCAACCACCCTGTCAGAATCATCCAATCAATAGAAGGCCCGGTTTTGGGTTGACCAATGAAATGGAGCCTGCCGCAGTGGAGAAATCCGTGAGCAGAAACTTAGCGAGCGCGGAGAAGAAACTTGAGTGCGAGGAGAAGGGTTGAAGTTTGAGCGCGAGCAACATTGTATCCGAGTGTGAACACACAGTTTGAGCACAAGCGGAGCAAATCTGAGCGCAAGCAGAGGATGTTTGAGTGCGAGGGGAGGGTTTTGAGGGACAAATGACAAAATTTGAACGTAAAATCAATAAAGTTTGCTCTCAAATTTATATACTATGGCTCACACATGGCTCTGTTTCTCATGGCTGCACTGAAGGGAAAATACAACTGGGGCACGCAATGTAAAAGGGGACCTGTAGGAGGTGCTGTTCAGCAAGCTTAAAGGGCTGTCACTACCCGATTTGCATCGCTACCCCATGGATGTACTATAAGAGCTCTTATAATACATCCATGCGCCACCCGCAACAGGTCCCTCATCTTGGCCAGCTAAGTACGGCAACACCGCTGAGAAGAACAACAGTAGAATTGAGTTTGTCACTGCCTGATTTGCGTCGTTCATGCGCGAGTGTAAACGGCTTTATTTGAACATTATATTTTATTATATTATATTAAATTATATTATTCAAAGATACCGCTTTCATATCATCACAACGGACCATTTTTAACACCTTCCATATATATTCAAATATGAAACATTAATAACAAATGATATTAATAAAAGAAAACAAAATAAACATCAATATGTACGAGGGAGATGTAAACTTAAACATAATTTTCAAATGATTTATTTTTATTACAAAGTAATTTCCCGATTATTTAAGAGGTCTTAATAAGGATGAAATCTCTCAAAAGTTGATAATATTCAAAACTCTACATTTTCGTGGATGTAGTATGGTACCGAGCAGTGACAGAAAAACTCAACTCTAATGTTGTTTGTCCAAATGGATTTGCCGTACGTATCTGTCAAAGATTGTGATGCATATCAGGTAGCGATGCAAATCGGGTAGTGACCAGGCTGCACAGTTTCCTTTATCCCAGAATCCTTCTTCAATTTGTTCAAGGACATTTTCCACCTGACTAGATGTCCAGTGATATTCCCGTGTCCTCTCTTACATTATTAGTCCACCAACTTCAGTTTAACAGAATTAAAAGTGCAGAACAGACGGACAATGTGGTGTTTTACACTGAAGTTGAGAAATGTGAAGTTTCTACTCTCTTGTTTGTGTCTTCAGAGTGTGTTTACAGGAATACAAGGACATGAAAACGGAAACGGTAGGAAAACTAATGCTTTACGTTTACTTTCAGTACTAGGTACATGTCAAGTTAGCTTTAAGTTTTTAAAAAGAAAAATGAACGCTGTAAAATGTAATTATTAGAGGTAACACCGTTTTCTCCACAGCGCAGGCGATTTTATATGAGTTCATCATTCTGGTTTAATACAGCAGGTGTTTTGTTGTCATGTAGATGTTACACAGTGTTGTAAAAGGGTTTTGTTTCATTACTGCTGGAGAGCTGCGATGTAAAAACAGTCAAATTGTATTTGAAATACTTCTGGCACAACACAACACTCAAAGTAAAAGTGTAAGTTTACTTTTATGAAATGAAGAGAAATATCTTCTCCTCCGACGAGTAACATCTTTGTTCTCCTTCATGGCAGCTCTGACCAGTCTGATCAGACTACCAGCTCTGACTGGTCACTGCAGTGTGATGTTGGGTTGTGCAGCACATCTGTGGCCAAAACTGTAGCAGCCTAAACGCACAACCTCCATTCAAAGTAGTCTGTTTACACCTGGTATCAACATGTGTCTATGAAAGTTATACCATTCTTCTTGTATTTATATGACAAATAACATGATATGAGTCCTCAGGATGTGTGTTAGTGTTGTTGCCTTGCTGATGAGAGTCTGCACTCCATCTCAGGTGGAAGTTGTTTCTCTCTGGTCCAAGTGGCCTTTAGAGTCAGTTCATGCTTTTAGTTCAGGCTGTAATTCAAATAGTTGTCCTTTAGGAGATTCTTTCTGAGTCTGAGCATCACTGATCAACAGACTGTGTTATGTGACTCACCAGGTTTCTTATATGATGAACTATGAGCTTAAAATACTTAAATTACACCAGTATGAAAAATATGTGTAAATGAATCTGAATACTAACTGAAGTTCTTGTAAACTGTTGTTTCATAGAAACAGAGGTGACACGTGAATGTGTCGTCTGTTTGATTAAAACATGTTTCATCTTTCAGGACCAGATGTCGTCACAGTGACCGTGAAACAAGGAAGTGATGTCATTTTACCCTGTTCACTCAGCACCAAGGAGAACATCACATCAAATGTGTTTGACTGGAAGAAAGATGGTCGTCAGGAGGTGTTCCTGTATGATGAAGGCATTCATTACAATAACGGACGTTCAGGTCAAGATCAGCAGTTCAAAGGACGAGTCTCACATTTTCCAGAAGAACTTAAGTCCGGCAACGCCTCCATCATGATCCAAAATACAAAGATGGAGGACAGTGGAGTCTACACCTGTGTTTTTCCACGTCTTCAGCCGAGAGAAACATTCCACATTAAGCTTGTTGTTGGTGAGTGTTTTCATAAAACAATTAAGCTTTAATTCAAATAGTTGTCCTTTCGGAGATCTGATAGAAACAGAGGTGACACGTGAATGTGTCGTCTGTTTCCTTCATTAACCTGATTACTCTCTATTTAAACACAATGATTAAAACATGTTTCATCTTTCAGGACCAGATGTCGTCACAGTGACCGTGAAACAAGGAAGTGACGTCATTTTACCCTGTTCACTCAGCACCATGGAGAACATCACATCAAAGGTGTTTGACTGGAAGAAAGATGGTCGTCAGGAGGTGTTCCTGTATGATGCAGGCATTCATTACAATAACGGACGTTCAGGTCAAGATGAGCAGTTCAAAGGACGAGTCTCACATTTTCCAGAAGGACTGAAGTCCGGCAATGCCTCCATCATGATCCAAAATACAAAGATGGAGGACAGTGGAGTCTACACCTGTGATTTTCCACATCTTCAGCCGAGAGAAACATTCCTTATTAAGCTTGTTGTTGGTGAGTGTTTTCATAAAACAATTAAGCTTTAATTCAAATAGTTGTCCTTTCGGAGATCTGATAGAAACAGAGGTGACACGTGAATATGTCGTCTGTTTCCTTCATTAACCTGATTACTCTCTATTTAAACACAATGATTAAAACATGTTTCATCTTTCAGGACCAGATGTCGTCACATTGACCGTGAAACAAGGAAGTGACGTCATTTTACCCTGTTCACTCAGCACCATGGAGAGCATCACGTCAAAAGTGTTTGACTGGAAGAAAGATGGTCGTCAGGAGGTGTTCTTCTATGATGAAGGCTTTTATTATGGTCATAAACGTTCAGGCCAAGATAAGCAGTTCAAAGGACGAGTCTCACATTTTCCAGAAGGACTGAAGTCCGGCAACGCCTCCATCAAGATCCAAAATACAAAGATGGAGGATGGTGGAAACTACACCTGTGTTTTTCCACATCTTCAGCCGAGACAAACATTCAAGATTAAGCTTGTTGTTGGTGAGTGTTTTCATAAAACAATTAAAGGGAACATATTATGCTTTTTTTTTTTTTTGCTATTTACATACTGTTATGAGGCTCCAAAACTTGAGGTTAACATTTGTAGAATTGCTGTAGCCTTTGTTGTTAATGTTGTTTTTTAGGTTTTCCAGTGTTTTTCCCTGGGAAATGGTTATTAGTGCTGCCTGATCAATTCCACCTGCTCAGCTCATATATTTGGTCACTCTGTGACCGTCTCAACGTTTATGGACGTCTCCACTATGAGATATCTCAGGGAAGCCTGAACATATCTCCCAAAATGTTGAACCTTTAATGTTGAAGGATAACAACAAATAGCAAGTTGATCATATCGTCCATGCAAGATTGTATTTTTGCCCACAGGTTTATTGGCTAAGGAAGGGTAAAACTGAAAACAGATATAGAGAGTGTAATTACTTCAACTGCATTGAATTTGACAACAAGCTGTTATTTGCTTAGCTTATTAAGTTATCTTTTTAGTACTAACTGTATATAAACATGAATTACAATAACAATGGAGTAATTAAATCTCCACACCACCGTAAATATTTCTATTAACTTAATATAGCAAAAATATAGCTGTAGCTATCGCTGTGTATGAACTAATACAGGATGAGACTAACATATAGTATATTCTCACAAAATGATCAAATTGTATGAAATGAAACTCTAGAAATGCGCTTAAGCATAAAAGGAACATATACATACGGACGATGCTGCCATGTACACAAGATTAACTAACTGCATGTCTGCGATACTGTCTTTCAGGAGGCTGAACATTAACTTCCTGCTTCCTGTCTAATCACATGACATGAGACATGAAGTAACTACTCAAAATACCACAGTCAACCACTAGATGGTGTCTAATCAACAATTTTACAAATTAAATAAACTGTAGCAGAACACGTACCTTTTAAGACAGATCAGGAGAAACCACAGGTGAGTGATCTCAACATCTGCAGTGATCGAGCTTTAACTCCCCTCAGGCCTCAGTATCATTCACAAGTTTTAATCAGGCGTCACACAACATGTTGAAACTGATGAAAAACATCTGTATAACAGTAGTACAGTTTCTGTATCGTATATACAGCTGGTCCTATGCAGAAGTTGAACTCCCTGACGATCAATATAATCTCATAATTAATTAGATATCTATTAGATCTACAGTGCTCTGTCCTCAAATACAGATGAGGAGAAATCAGTGGAAAGTCTTTGTTTTGATGTCATTGTCAACATTTATCAGCCATCAGAAGTTGTTGGGAACGTGCAGCTGAGCCTCCATAGACAAACTAGTTAGGGCCTGAGCCCAAAGGGAGAAGACCCTATTGTTACTCGATCGTTACTTTCTTTCTTTCTTTCTTTCTTTCTTTCTTTCTTTCTTTCTTTCTTTCTTTCTTTCTCCTTACGCGCCTTTCAACCTGAATTTGACCCCCTAAAAATGCTCTAAAACTCACCAAATTTGGCAGGGACGTCCGGTCCGGTGAAAAATTCGATAATATGTAAAAATTATACCCCCCCACCTAGTTGGTTTTTGGGAGTTTTTTGGCCGCTGCGACCCACAGGAATGTCATAGAGACACGGGACCAACGCCTAATTGTTCTTCTGCTCAAGATCTAAAAATCATACACTGACACCCCAGACCTAAATCCAACAGGAATTCCAGAAAATCCAAAAATGTCACATTTTTTAACAACATGTCAGACGACATTTAGACGATATCTCCTCCGAGACCGCTCATCATCATGGCTTCAGATTTTAATATATTGCTCTCTACACTTTGATGAACCAAAGTTATCAAAAACTCTGTAATAGGAGGTCCGGTTTTCAAAATATAGGCCTCCAAAGTTGGTGAGTTATAGTGGTTTTCAATGGGAGAGTCTGACCTAGGTGTGTATTTTGGACGCTACGGCCCGTAGGAATGTCGCAGAGAAATGCACCCAACGTCAAATTAATCCTCTCCTCAAGAGCTAAAAATCATACACTGACACCCCAGACCTAAATCCAACAGGAAGTCCTCAGTTTGTTCATGAAAGTCCTATTCTTTTCTGTCCCCTCTGCTCCAGCCAGCATGTGCAGGAGGGGGCGGAGTCTGGAGGTGACAGCAGCTCCCACACACACACACACACAGACACACACACACATGCAATGGGACTTAACTCACAGTCTCCATTCAATTACATGAGTACTTTTCTGTTTGTGCCTGCAGTTTCTCATATTGCCTCTGCACACTTGATTGTACACATTTAAATCTAACTTTTATCATGAGGCTTACAAGACTTTACTTTTATAAAAATGCACATGATGAAAAGTAGAAAATTGATTTATTACATGATTATTCTGTAATATTGAGAGGAGCAAAAAAGTCATGTTGTACACATTTAAATCCAACTTTTATCAGGTCATGAGGCTTAAAAGTCTTTACTTTAAAAAAAATTATGCACCTGATTAAAGTAGAAAATTGATGTCTTTTTCACACAAACTTATCAGAAGCTTTCCACACACACTTCTCCTTCAGCAGAAATCTGTCATTCTCACACTGTTGACATGTCATGTTTAGCCATAACAGGGAGCTTGCTACGACTTCACTGTACACACTCCTGTCTGCACCGAACTTTACAGGGCTGCAGAGGCACACCCCTTGCACCGGGTTGGCAGGCTGCGAGTGTGTAGTCACCCTTGGACGTTGCCGGGTCCCGGCGTGCGCGCGGGGGGCTCAGGCCCGTCCAACGCTGCTTGCAGCTTTAATTTGCTCTGAACATCCGACTGTTTCTATAGAAACAGTTGCAATGAAACTGTCTATACCTGTAGTCACCTGAAGTTTCACTGTTTCTCACTGACACAATTAAACTCTGATAACAAAGGCTCAAACATGCTTTACAATAACCTATGATTCATATTTTATAACACAATTTTTATGACTTCAGTGTAATTTAACATACTGTCCACATCAGACAAGAAATTACACCTGATTTCATTTTTTATTCTTATTGCCCAAGAAACTGAGCAGAAATTCAAGGTTTGTCCAAACGTCTTCACTGTATGTGTCTCTGTCATGATATGAGTCAGAAATAGTGTTTGCAGTGGTGATAAGTTACCAAATATTTAGTTGAAATCTGTTTGAAATATGTTCTATTAAACATTCCTGAGATGTGAAATTAAGGCTGACGTGCTTTTCTGTTTCACTCCGTTTGTCTGTTTTTCCTCTGAAATATGATCAGATACAAGCAGAGACAGGTTGAACAAAACAATCCCAGCATTACAGTTCATGTCTGATCCTGTAAATGTTCTTCACAAGTTATTGTTTTATACTTTGTTCACAGCTGCACTTCCCAAGCTATCCATCAAGATAGTTAATCAAACCAAGAACTGGCCGCTGCTGCAGTGTGAAGTTCGAGGTGCTTTTCCAAAACCTGAAGTACGCTGGGAGAACGGAGCTGGAAACATCCTTCCAGCTGGAAAACCAAAGGTGACAGAAAGAAGAGGCCGCTATGACATCATCCTCAACATCACTGTGACCAAGACCGACCATTATTGCTGTGTCGCTACGCAGGAGGAGATCAGCCACAAGACTGATGCTGAGACATTCATGTTTATCTCTGGTGAGGTTCTTACTAATCATATTTTAATATTCAAATGATTTTGATTGTGAACATGTTTTTAGTTCTGAATAAATTTTAATATGTGCTCAGACTGAACACAAAGTGAACAACCTCAAAGCAAGTTGAATAACAGTTAAAACGGAAAAAAAGTTAAAACTTTATATTTACAATCAACAAGCAGCAAGGACGCCAACACATCAGCTTGGTTTATGTGGCTTCCTGTGGATTGCCACATCTTTACCTAGAGTGGCCCGATACTGTTCAACTATATTTGAGCCATATTCACCATTTCTAATATGAGCCATACTGGGTACTACTGGGTGTGAGCCTAACGAATGTGGCCCGTTTATCTTAAACATATCTGGGCCATTTCTGGCAAATATGTGACTCAGCCCAGATTGCAAAATTGCTGTGGCCCATATCCGGCCCACAATAGACACATTCATGTGGCCCACATACCGCATGGAATTATGACACTTGGGCGACCTGCGGTCTTGCCAGATCTGGGCCACAAGCAAAATGGGTTCTTGTTGACCCGGTGTCCCATCAGGCCTGTACAGTTATAGCAGAAACACTGGACGGTTTTAATCTGAAAATAACTTGTAATTTCAGTTTTCATGGACACTTCAACTTCTCTCTTTTCTAAATGTTATAAGCAATGTGCTATAAATCATATTCAGTATATTCATTCATGATATTTACATTCTGAGAGTCAAACCAGTTTTTTTTGTATGTTACAGATAAGTCCAGGCCAGCAGTGTGGATGACAGGTGGATGGTTTATTGGAATTATAACTGTTGCTGCAGTTTTTTGTTTTTTTAAAGCTGCAGAGTTCATCATAAAACGCTGGAAGAAAGGTAAGTTTAAATAATGTTTTCTATCAACATATCTATAATCATGCAGATTCAGATATGAATCGTTCTGTTGGTTTTAACATTTAATACAAAATCCGACGACTGATACAAGTTGCAGTCTAACATGAAATCTTGTCTCTTTGTTAATTGTATTAATATTACACAGATAAATGAATGGTGTCATTGATTGATTGAATGGCGTGACTGATTGATTGATTGATTGATTGATTGGTTGGTTTGAGGAACAATAGTGAATACTGAACAGTGTTCCTGTTGAAGAGATGTAGAGCAGAGAGTTTGATGGTCGACCTCAGTGTAACGTAGAACATGTTCACTATTTACTGTTTGAAAACAATAAATATATTAAAATCTATTTGGTTTGGTCCCCATAATATAGAACAGACTTTATGTCATTTATACTTTTGTTTTCTTTTTGCAGATTCTCATCAGACAAAGGGGTTTTATACCAGTACTTCAAAGGCCCATCCACATGCTTAATGACTTCACATCTGGTTTAAAGTTTTGTCTGGACAGTATTTGCACACATATATTCTACTGACTTTTAGGAAAACGTTGTTTAACATGTAATGGTCAGTTATTGGTCTTTCAGTATTTCACAGCAACAATCTGAATGATCAATGAAAGGTGCCTGGTACCACAGCAGGACCCTGAGTCACTAACTAGACTCTTCTCCTCTGTAGTTCCCTGCTGGTGGAACCAGTTACTAGAGTCCCTCTAAATCTTTAAGAAAAGACTGTAGACCCAGATCTTTAGAGAACACCTCTGTACTTTAATAATAAAAATAATACATTTTATTTGGAGGCGCCTTTCATGACACTCAAGGTCACCTTACAAGAGATAAAATCAACAAGAGCATCAAATAAAAAAAAAAATGCACTTTATGCACTGGAGGTAGAGAAAAAACAAAACAAAACAAAAACATGCCTCTATGCACTCTAATCATCACCTTATTGCACTGCCTGTTGGCATCTACGTCCTATTGGACTCAAACTTCAGCTTTATGGCTCTTACTGCTGTTGTTGTTTCCTACTGGATCCCTGCTTGTGTTTGATAAAAAGTCTCTGCTAAATGAAAAATGTAAAAATGTAAATGTATTGATTTGTTGTATATAAACTCCAGATGTATCCAGGATATCAGGTGACCTATTTGACCTGCAGATGTTTTGCTCTCAGGCTTAGCTTGGTTAAAAGCTGAGTATCAATGTTTTTAAATCAGCCGGTGACGAGTGATTGACTTCAGTCTGATGCCTGAACAAAGATGATTGTAACATTTCAGATGCTATTGTTTTAAATGTGACATTGTTATTAAACTGAGTTTATTAACTGAACTGAACCAAGTTTGTGATTTTTTTTTAGCGTCGACAGCAGTGAACTCTGAAGTGTTAAAGTGTAAAATAAAGATTACAGTCAATGTAAAATGTTCAAGACCAGGTTTCCTTCACTTCATCTGAATCCACAATTTGTTAGAAATTTGCACCACTGGCCTGATTGTTTGTATTATTGCTACTTAGCTAGCAAGATGCTACGAATGAAACATGTAACGTTACACACAAAACAGCTTTTTCATGTTAACATAACACTACATAGCTCAGTATTGGGCTGAAATAAATGTGAATATCTGCCTCTTGACATCATCCCTCTGTGTCAGTGAACACAGTACAGGTGCAGAGCAGATGAAACACTGGGAGGAACAGAGATGAAAAATATATTTCTATCTTTCTGTTCATATTTTATCCCAAAGCAGAAAATGAGGAGTGGCGCCAACCAGACAAAGTGACGTCCTACAGTATATCCTATACATGTGTTTGTGTGTGTGTGTTTGTGGCATGTTGATATATATATATTTAGCAGTAAGATATGCCCTGTCTTCTTGTCATATGAGTATTTTTAATTTTTAGAAGTTATTAGAGTTTAAAATTATTATTCAATTCGTCCTAATTGGCTAAATCAAATCCAATCGTGCTTCACTCATGGATGTTATATAAGATCTCTATTATATATCCGTGTTTTCGCTTCATGAAAGTCCCTCCAGCTGCACCGGTGATTTGCTGTTTCCTGTACACTCCCAGTAGAGTTTTTGTTCAGGGAAAATTTCTTCCTGACTAGATGTCCAGTGATATTCCCGTGTCCTCTCTTACATTATTAGTCCACCAGCTTCAGTCTAACGGCATTAAAAGTGAAGAACAGACGGACAATGTGGTGTTTTACACTGAAGTTGAGAATTGTGGAGTTTCTACTCTCTTGTTTCTGTCTTCAGAGTGTGTTTAAAGGAATACAAGGACCTGAAAACGGAAACGGTAGGAAAACTAATGTATTTGGCGTAATAATGTGAGCTAGAAAACGCCACCATCTAAATTATGTATCAGTGGCGTCCAGAGAAACTAGGTACATGTCAAGTTAGCTTTAACTTTTTTTAAAAGAAAAATGAACGCTGTAAAATGTAATTATTAGAGGTAACACCGTTTTCTCCACAGCGTTCATCATTCTGGTTTAATATAGCAGGTGTTTTGTTGTCTTGTAGATGTTACACAGTGTTGTAAAAGACTTCTGTTTCATTACCGATGGAGAGCCGCGATGTAAAAACAGTCAAATTGTATTTGAAATACTTCTGACAGGGCGAGACAACAACTTCACCCACTCTCATCAACTGCTGCCGATAAAAAAAAACTGCCACTCACTGCTGCATTTTGATCGGAAATTAGTGCCTATCAAGTGCATTGTTTACCAGTAACGTCGTGTATGACCGTTGCGAGATAAAGGCAGGCACCTGTCAAACCCGCTAGCTACATAAAAATGAAGAGACTTTTTTCAGATAAACAGAAAAAAAAAAAAAAATCAAACTCCAGCTTCCACTGTGCCCCTGGCCTCAACAACAGACCTGGAGTGTCCGTCAACTTAAGTCCACCGCGGAAATCAGTTTTATAACTCACTTTTTGCTGTGTTGGTTATTGTTCATTAACTGCGCAGCTGCGTTTATTTGGTTGTTGTGTGCAGCTCTGCACATCAGGTATGAGTGCTGACTAGTTATGAGAATGATGTTGATTTAGATTCAAGACAGCAAGATGAGTTTTGCTTGTGGATTGGCTGTACTTCGTTGTTTGGCCTGTTGAGTGTGAATGTTACAGTAGTTTGGGATCAGAGGGGTTAATATCTGAGCAAGCATCAAGTTTGTATTGTAGCATTGGAATAAAAAAAAGGGGGCTCCACTACCTTAAACATGAGTGATACAATATCGTCTGTTTGTTTCAATCATCAACCCCCCCCCCCCCCCCCCCCCCCCTCCCAAATTAAGCCCCCCCCCCCCCCCCCCCCCCCCCGGTTCAGATGCATTCCGCGGTCCATGGGGTGGGGCATATGACTGAAGATTGGAAGAATATAAAAACACTCAAAGTGAAAGTGAAACTTTTATGAAATGAAGATAAATATCTTCTCCTCCTCCGAGTAACATCTTTGTTCTCCTTCGTGGCAGCTCTGACCAGTCTGATCACCACTACCAGCTCTGATTGGTCACTGCAGTGAGATGTCGGGTTGTGCAGCACATCTGTGGCCAAAACTGTCGCAGCCTAAACGCACAACCTCCATTCAAAGTAGTCTGTTTACACCTGGTATCAAATAACATGATATGAGTCGCATAATGATTAGAAATTGAATCCAGATTTGCAGGGAGGCTTCACAAAGTCCTCAGGATGTGTGTTAGTGTTGTTGCCTTGCTGATGAGAGTCTGTGCTCCATCTAAGGCTGAAGTTGTTTCTCTCTGGTCCAAGTGACCTTTAGAGTCAGTTCATGCTTTTAGTTCAGGCTGTAATTTAAATAGTTGTCCTTTAGGAGATTCTTTCTGAGTCTGAGCATCACTGATCAACAGACTGTGTTATGTGACTCACCAGGTTTCTTATATGATGAACTATAAGCTTAAAATACTTAAATTACACCAGTATGAAAAATATCTGTAAATGAATCTGAATACTAACTGAAGTTCTTGTAAACTGTTGTTTCATAGAAACAGAGGTGACACGTGAATGTGTCGTCTGTTTGATTAAAACATGTTTCATCTTTCAGGACCAGATGTCGTCACATTGACCGTGAAACAAGGAAGTGACGTCATTTTACCCTGTTCACCCAGCACCATGGAGAGGATCACATCAAAGGTGTTTGGCTGGAAGAAAGATCGTCTGGAGGTGTTCTTCTATGATGCAGGCATTCATTCCGGTAACGGACGTTCAGGTCAAGATAAGCAGTTCAAAGGACGAGTCTCACATTTTCCAGGAGAACTGAAGTCCGGCAACGCCTCCATCATGATCCAAAATACAAAGATGGAGGACAGTGGAGTCTACACCTGTGTTTTTCCACGTCTTCAGCTGAGAAAAACACACATTAAGCTTGTTGTTGGTGAGTGCTTTCATAAAACAATTAAAGGGAACATATTATGCTTTTTTTTTTTTTTTTTTGCTATTTACATACTGTTATGAGGCTCCAAAACTTGAGGTTAACATTTGTAGAATTGCTGTAGCCTTTGTTGTTAATGTTGTTTTTTAGGTTTTCCAGGGTTTTTCCCTGGAAAATGGTTATTAGTGCTGCCTGATCAATTCCACCTGCTCAGCTCATATATTTGGTCACTCTGTGACCGTCTCAACGTTTATGGATGTCTCCACTATGAGATATCTCAGGGAAGCCTGAACATATCTCCCAAAATGTTGAACCTTTAATGTTGATGTTGCTTTGTTTCATTTTAGATTAAAACCATTTATAAGGATAACAACAAATGGCAAGTTGATCATATTGTTCATGCAATGTGAATAAATTTTATTTTTTATTTTATTTTTTTAGAACGTACCTTTAAAGACAGATCAGGAGAAATCCCAGGTGAGTGATCTCAACATCTGCAGTGAGTGAGCTTTAACTCCCCTCAGGCCTCAGTATCATTCACAAGTTTTAATCAGGCGTCACACAACATGTGAAGAAAAACATCTGCATAACTCCAGGTTTAGTTAATCATTTACCTTCCACAGTAGAACAGTTCCTGTATTGTATACACAGCTGGTCCTATGCAGAAGTTGAAATCCCTGATGATCAATGTAATCTCATAATTGATTAGATATCTATTAGATCTACAGTGCTCCTCTGAAATATGATCAGATACAAGCAGAGACAGGTTGAGCAAAAACAATCCCAGTATTACAGTTCATGTCTGATCCTGTAAATGTTCTTTACAAGTTATTGTTTTATACTTTGTTCACAGGTGCAGCTCCAAAACCATACGTTAAGATAACTGATCAAACAGCAGACTGGTCGCTGCTGCAGTGTGAAGTTCGAGGTGCTTTTCCAAAACCTGAAGTACGCTGGGAGAACGGAGCTGGAAACATCCTTCATGCTGAAGAACCAAAGGTGACAGACAGAGGAGGCAGCTATGACATCATCCTCAACATCACTGTGACCAAGACCGACCATTATCATTGTGTCGCTACGCAGGAGGAAATCAGCCACAAGACTGATGCTGAGACATTCGTGTTTATCTCTGGTGAGGTTCTTACTAATCATATTTTAATATTCAAATGATTTTGATTGTGAACATTTTTTAGTTCTGAATAAATTTGAATGTGTTTAAACTTCACACTGAAGCTCCAAAATCAAAACAGATGCCAACGAGCTTCTCAACTCACATCTGTCCATAACTCAACTCTGAGATGTGAACAGTCACTACTGTAGTCAACTAATGAGGCCCACTAGGCCTGTACAGTTATAGCAGAAACACTGGATGGTTTTAATCTGCAAATAACTTATAATTTCAGTTTTCATGGACACCTCAACTTCTCTCTTTTCTAAATGTTATAAGCAATGTGCTATAAATCATATTCAGTATATTCATTCATGATATTTACATTCTGAGAGTCAAACCAGTTTTTGTTTGTATGTTACAGATAAGTCCAGGCCAGCAGTGTGGATGACAGGTGGATGGTTTATTGCTGGAGCTCTAACTGTTGCTGCAGCTCGGATTCTGTTTGAAAAGTTCATCAGAAAACTCTGGAAGAAATGTAAGTTTAAATAATGTTTTCTATCAACATATCTATAATCATGCAGGTTCAGATATGAATCGTTCTGTTGGTTTTAACATTCAATACAAAATCCAACAACTGATACAAGTTGCAGTCTAACATGAAATCTTGTCTCTTTGTTAACTGTATTAATATTATAGATAAATGAATGGTGTTATTGATTGATTGATTGATTGATTGATTGGTTTGAGGAACAATAGTGAATACTGAACAGTGTTCCTGTTGAAGAGATGTAGAGCAGAGAGTTTGATGGTCGACCTCAGTGTAACGCAGAACATGTTCACTATTAACTGTTTGAAAACAGTAAATATATTAAAATCTATTTGGTTTGGTCCCCATAATATAGAACAGACTTTATGTCATTTATACTTTTGTTTTCTTTTTGCAGGTCCTCATCAGACAAAGGGGTTTTATACCAGTACTTCAAAGGCCCATCCACCTGTTTAATGACTTCACATCTGGTTTAAAGTTTTGTCTGGACAGTATTTGCACACATATATTGTACTGACTTTTAGGAAAACGTTGTTTAACATGTAATGGTCAGTTATTGGTCTTTCAGTATTTCACAGCAACAATCTGATAACTTACAGTCTCCTAAATGTGGAGCAACATCTCTCTCCTGCCTACCTGAACTCCCTCATTCAGGTCTACACTCCCTCCCGCCCACTACGCTCTGACAGTGAAAGGTGCCAGGTACCACAGCAGGACCCTGAGTCACTAACTAGACTAGAAAAGACTAAAGACCCAGATCTTTAGAGAACACCTCTGTACTTGATGCACTGGAGGTAGAGAAAAAACAAAAAAGACACTTTAAAAACCTGCTTCTATGCACTCTATGCATTACCTTTTTGCACTGCCTGTTTAAACTTAAGCTTTACAGTAATTACTACCTTCAAAAATGAAAAAAAAAAACAAAAACAAAAACAAAAAAACATTCCTATGATATCAGGTGACTTATTTGACCTGCAGATCTCTTGCTCTCAGGCTTAGATTAAAATCTATATATTGTTACTTACAGTTTAACCATGTTGTGCCTTAAATCATCAGCAAAAACTTACAAAGCCAAAAGCCAGCTTGTGAAATGAGACATGAATAATGATACAGGACATTTTCTTTTCTTCTAAAACTGAGTATCAATGTTGACAAGTGATTGACTTCAGTCTGACACCTGAACGAAGATAATTATCAGTGAGAAGTGTGAAGTGAGAAGAAATAGAAAGATAAGCTACTGTTTCAAATGTGACATTGTTATTAAGCTGAGTTTATTCACTGAAGGGAATTTATTTTGTTGAATGTAAAATGTAATGCCACAATCACATTTTTATTTGTTTTATTCATGTAAAATGACACCTGACCTGTGTGAGACGTCATGTGTCCTCGTGCATTACTTTATTATGGCGCCTTCCTTTCTTGAAATGTATTGATAATATGAACAATAATTCTGTCTTAAAGACGAGTCATGATGTGTTTGAAAGAGTGAAGGATGTCAGTTATAATCTAAAACACTGAAGATTTTTCAAGTCAGTTCTGTCATCTATTGTTTTGTTTTATGTTTTTTGTTTTTGTCAGTTTATCAGCTCAGTCGTCTTCATTTGTAAACACATTGTCTGCAGCTGAATTTCATTGTGCAATCCTACAAATAGAATTAAATGAACAACAACAATGACACATTCATAGTTTATCATTTGATTTGTTAAAAACATCTGATGTGGGCCACATTAGGACATGAGTACCGGGTCATATATATATATATATATATATATACATATATATATATATATATATATATATATATATATATACTGTATATATCTGTGTCCACAAGTCCAGGCTTCATTTAACACTTCTTAATTGTTTTATATATGTTTTTTACTTGTGTTCCATTTATATTCTGTTTGAATGGTTTTTATGCTCAATGTAAAACACTTTAAATTGCGTTGTTGTTGAAATATGTCATACAAATAAACTTGTTTTCAATCAGTTCCAGCTCCAATCTCTACATGACATTCATCTTTAATATAAGCAACAATCTCAATAACCCTTCAAGTTTGTGCCTTATTATTTTCACCAGTACTGTACGCAAACTGTGCAAGAAAATACAAGAACTACAACATACTAGTGATGACGACGACCTTCATTACACGCTGTCAGATGAAACTCTATGACAGCAACTGTTTCAGACAAGGAGGTGGAAGTACTGATGGTAAAGTGTCTTCACCTGGCTGCTGACAGAGACTGTGAGAGGAGTCAGTCCTTGTTATACAATGATTTTTTTTTAACCATAATGCATCTATTATTCTGTCACTACCTGGCTCTGAAGCCATGATGAAAGAGTGGGAATCACACATGAATAAAGCTTTTAAAAATTAAATTTATTGTTAACTTAATATAAATTATAATAATGTTAGTCAGTTAAATCAGTAATGGATGCAATGTATGGATGAGTGAGGTATGTGGTGTGTGCAAGCAAAGCAAAACAAAACTCTACAAAACAAAAGTCTAACCCATCTGGCTGGTGGAGGCCTGAAAGGAAGAGAGAGAAATGGGTTTATTCGAGGACACCTAAATATGCTGGAGCCTGGAGGCCTAAACTATCCAGGTGTAGGTAGTTCCCCGATATCCTCTCCAACTCTGTCCTCTGGCTCCTGAGCAAAGAAACCAAAGCAAAGGGGACGTCACAATTCCATATATTGTCTCTCCTCCTTTCCGGCTTTAGGTTTATTCCTGTTAAAGGGAATTCTTCCTTTCCGCTGACAGCAAATGGCTCTCATGGGGGGAATTGTTGGGTGTCTCTCTGCAAATTAAAGAGTACGTTTAGACCTGCTCCATGTAAAAGTGCCCTGAGATGTGCTTTTGTTGTGATTTGGCGTCCCATGAGTGTGTGTGTGTGCGCACACACCCATACATTGTGCACAAAAGCGGAAAGGAGGGATTCCCTTTAACAGGAATAAACCTAAAGCCGGAAAGGAGAGACCATATATGGAATTGTGACGTCCCCTTTGCTTTGGTTTCTTTGCCCTGCATGAGTGTGTACACTCTTACGCCGCTGTGATTGGCTGATCACAGCGGCAGATGTTGTCTGCAACCAATCACAGTCGAATCACTCCTCGTCTACTTTGTTTGTGAAGTTACTCGAGAGTCGTTGCTCGAGCCGTCCGTTCGTCCACAGCGTCCAGCTTCAGTGAACAGCATCAAAGTGCAGAGCAGACAGACAATGCGTTTTACACCGAATTTGACAACTGCGGGGTTTCTTCTCGCGTGTGCATTCTTGTTTAAAGGAATACGTGGACATGAAAACGGTAGGAAAACTAATGTTAACAGTAGTTAGCATAGCAGTGTTAGCTAGCTAACATGATACAAAAGTTAGCTTAAACTTTTTTTTTAATGAATATTATCAACAATGTAAAATGTAATTATTAGAGGTAGCACCGTATTCTCCGCAGCGCAGGTGATTTTTATATGAGTTCAGCATTCTGGTTTAATATAACTTAGCCGGTGTGTCAGTTTAACTGGTGATGCATGGCTTTTCAGGTTGTCGCATTAAAACAGGTTGCTGTTTGTCGGAAAAAGGTGACAACAGTAGATCTCTCCATTACGAAAACAAGGCCTTTACACACTGGACGCGACGCGAATAAACGATGCGAAATTGCGAAATAATCGCCTGCGAATAGTTCGCATCAAAACTATTCACACCGGCAGCGATGCGAATTTGCGACAGAAACACAGAAACGCGAATTTGCGACAGCTCATTCTGCCGTCAGTCAGCCTGGTGAGGCAAGCCCATGGATGTATTAAGAGAACTGGATACAGCGTCGGAGGCGGGGCCTCGTTCATTCCTATGAAAGTTGCTCAGTGGCGCATGATAGCAAAAAAATCGTCTTCCGGGTCTGAGAGTACCCGGATTATCCGGGATCACTGGGCCCGTGGAACATGCGCACTGGTAACTTCCGCTGGTCGAGTCGGCTACTTCCGGTTAAGCCCGCCGGCTAACTTGAATAGGGATATAACAATTCAATCGTGCGGCTCTTTTAGGCTTTTGAAATGTGATCGGACTGAACGGATCAAATTCCGACAGTGAAACGAGTCATTTCGCGGGGATTGTGATGCTCAAAAAAAATTATCCACTGATTGGGCATGTGGTGAGGGCAGTTTGTCCAGCAGCTGCTTCTGTGGACAGGATCGCTGAACGCAGGTCGGAGCCCGTGTATATTGAACGGATAAAGCGCTCTCCTCTTCCTTTGTCGAGTGAGGAGAAGGACAAGATCATCATCACTGGAGGATCTCCCACCTGCGTTCAGGGTCTCTGCTGCCTGTCAGCTGCAGCTCCTGCAGAGCTGAGACGACAAACTGTCTTCAATAAACTGACAAATAGCAGGAAGTTACTGAACTAGTTTGCATGTCAGCTCCACGGGAAGGAATCCACAGTGTTTGTATTTATAAATACATGGTGATGATACATGATATATCCATGTATTGATTCATTGGCCTTATATCTCCGCCCCCTGTAGTGAGTGAATCTACCTGTCTGCCTGCAGTGCTCACAGTCAGACTGGGAGCTGTTAAATCAATGTATATACGGTATATAAGTTCAAAATACATACAGCGGGATGCTCAACACCCCACGTGGGCTGTTGCAAGAAACAGCTGTCTGTGCAGATTGCGCTTTGTGATTGGTTGATGCTTTTATTCGCTGTGCGAAAACTCGGAAAAATCGAGCCGGGTCCGAAAAAAAATCTCATCGCTTTTTCGCCTCGTAATATTCGCGTTCTGTGTGAAAGTACTAATAACACAAACAACAGTTCGAAAAAATATATTGACGTGCGAATTAATCGCACGAAAAAATCGCGTCCAGTGTGTAAAGGCCTTAAAGCTGCAAGCAGCGTTGGACGGGCTTGAGCCCCCCGCGCACGCCGGGACCCGGTGTGTCAGTTTAACTGGTGGCTGAATTAACTGGTGATAGAGGCAGATGTTTCGTAGGCGTGGCTTTTCAGGACCCCTTGTTGACTAACCAAGAAATATTACATTATTATCGCTTCGCTACTCGGACATTAATTTGTCAGAGTCTTTTGAGACGTCGAATTAAAAACAGGTTGCTGGGTTTCGGACAAAAAGCTGTCTGCTGACGTAAAAACAACCCATGCTGGAGTTGAACAGTATTTTATAAAAGATGTTGTTCAATACGTACAAATTGCACTTGTATATTTTATGTTGTGGCACAAACACTTCTACAAGGTTTTGTAGCAGTTTATTTTAAAAGGACGTAACGTGGTTTACGTCCTTTTAAAACACGAAGATAGCGAGGAAGACGAGGACACAGTCAGATAAACGCGTCACAATAATAAAACCTGAATGCAGCCAAAATATGAGCGAACTGTGGTATTATTGTTGCTAAAATATGCTATATGGTTTAATATATATACAATATATCCTAGCAATACTGGCATCAGTCAGACCCTATACAATTCAGCACGCTCATTCATTCATATTAGACAGGACCGTTAACTTTCGTTCAGCAAATAGTGACAGAAATTTGATCATGTTCACCTACAGGTGTAGAAACTAAAATCACTACGGGGACACCACAGTCTTAACAAGTTCAATTAACATTATTAGTTCTCATTTCATTTGCATTAACCCATCCTTCATAATTTTGAAATGAGGTTTGTGTGTTTAGAGTATTCAGTGTCTAACAGAGCCTATATTAATTAGCCAATATCAACATCAATAAATCATTAACAAAATGTTCTTGTTGTCAGTGTTATATTTGTATCAAATAGGATTATTAATCTGACGTCAAATCGATGTGAGAAGTGTCTATACTTTCATACAGCTTGTAACATACAGAGTATGTTCACACCCAGTTCCAACACAGAGTGGAGTCAGCTGTGCTAAAGCGTTATGCGTCCATGCGCCCCTAATTTGTGACTATACAAAGGTGTAGAAAATGAAATGACGAGGGGCGAACGGAAGCTATATGAAGTCGATTAACAACTTTGTGGGGTTTATGGTTAGGCGTTTTGAGAGAGAGAAAGAGAGAGAGAGCTTTTGATTCAGTAAGTAGGCAAGATATAGCGATAGAGTGATAGTGCAGTGTGTTTCTGTGGGAGGGTGTTTTGTGTCTGTGTGTCTGTTCGTTTATGTATTGTGTGAATTGTTTGTGTGAAAAGGTAGTGTTAATGAATACATTACACACACACACACACATATGTATATGTATGTATGTGTATATATATATATATATACTGGTATCAACATGTGTCTATGAAAGTTATACCATTCTTCTTGTATTTACATGACAAATAACATGATATGAGTCGCATAATGATTAGAAATTGAATTCAGATTTGCAGGGAGGCTTCACAAAGTCCTCAGGATGTGTGTTAGTGTTGTTGCCTTGGTGATTAGACTCTGTGCTCCATCTAAGGTGGAAGTGGCCTTTAGAGTCAGTTCATGCTTTTAGTTCAGGCTGTAATTTAAATAGTTGTCCTTTAGGAGATCTGATAGAAACAGAGGTGACACGTGAATGTGTCGTCTGTTTCCTTCATTAACCTGATTACTCTCTATTTAAACACAATGATTAAAACATGTTTCATCTTTCAGGACCAGATGTCACACTGACCGTGAAACAAGGAAGTGACGTCATTTTACCCTGTTCACCCAGCACCATGGAGAGCATCACGTCAAAGGTGTTTGACTGGAAGAAAGATGATCGTCAGGAGGTGTTCCTGTATGATGCAGGCATTCATTACAATAACAGACGTTCAGGTCAAGATAAGCAGTTCAAAGGACGAGTCTCACATTTTCCAGGTGAACTGAAGTCCGGCAACGCCTCCATCATGATCCAAAATACAAAGATGGAGGACAGTGGAGTCTACAGCTGTTTTTTTCCACATCTTCAGCTGAGAAAAAAACACATTAAGCTTGTTGTTGGTGAGTGTTTTCATAAAACAATTAAAGGGAACATATTATGCTTTTTTTTTTGTTGCTATTTACACACTATTATGAGGCTCCAAAACTTGAGGTTAACATTTGTAGAATTGCTGTAGCCTTTGTTGTTAATGTTGTTTTTTAGGTTTTCCAGGGTTTTTCCCTGGAAAATGGTTATTAGTGCTGCCTGATCAATTCCACCTGCTCAGCTCATATATTTGGTCACTCTGTGACTGTCTCAACGTTTACGGACGTCTCCACTATGAGATATCTCAGGGAAGCCTGAACATATCTCCCAAAATGTTGAACCTTTAATGTTGAAGGATAACAACAAATGGCAAGTTGATCATATCGTCCATGCACTGAGCATAAATTAATGTCATTCTTCTTTTCTTTTTTTAGAACGTACCTTTAAAGACAGATCAGGAGAAATCCCAGGTGAGTGATCTCAACATCTGCAGTGATCGAACTTTAACTCCCCTCAAGCCTCAGTATCATTCACAAGTTTTAATCAGGCGTCACACAACATGTGAGGAAAAACATCTATATAACTCCGTAGTAGAACAGTTTCTGTATCGTATACACAGCTGATCCTATGCAGAAGTTGAAATCCCTGACGATCAATGTAATCTCATAATTGATTAGATATCTATTAGATCTACAGTGCTCTGTCCTCAAATACAGATGAGGAGAAATCAGTGGAAAGTCTTTATTTTGATGTCATTGTCAACATTTATCAGCCATCAGAAGTTGTTGGGAATGTGCAGCCGAGCCTCCATAGACAAACTAGTTTGCTGTGAACATCCGACTGTTTCCATAGAAACAGTTGCAAAGAAACTGTTTATACCTATGGTCACCTGAAGTGTGTTTTTGCTTCACTGATGTTGCATCTGAGTGCAAGAGGTTGTTGTGTTGACTCGTTGTGATTCAGAAAAATACTTTTTGTTAAAATGATATTCTGTTAATATTCTTGAATTATATTCGGCTCTAACATGATAAAGTTGTAGCTCACACTGCAGATGTAGAGGTCACTGACATCAATATCTCTACTCACCTGCTGCGTTTTAAAGATGTTTATTCATACCACTGATTAAAAACATTGTAATGACCAAAATGCTCTTCTGAGATGTTACTAAAGGACAGAATGTGTAGATGTAGCGGTCAACAAAAATTATCGGCCCCCTACTCACCCACTCTGTTACAAGCAAAAGGTGAATTACCGGCAGGTGCAGAAGATGACCTAAATTACTACTGCACGATCCACCTGTGACGCAAAGACACACCCACTCACACACACACCCTCACTACTACCAGTGACCAAGTTCATCCCTTGTGCCTACAGGTGCACTTCCAAAACCATACGTCACATCACTTCATGAAACAGCGGACTGGTCGCTGCTGCAGTGTGAAGTTCGAGGTGCTTCTCCAAAACCTGAAGTACACTGGGAGAACGGAGCTGGAAACATCCTTCATGCTGAAGAACCAAAGGTGACAGAAAGAGGAGGCCGCTATGACATCATCCTCAACATCACTGTGAACAAGACCGACCATTATCGCTGTGTCGCTACGCAGGAGGAGATCAGCCACAAGATTGGTGCTGAGACATTCGTGTTTATCTCTGGTGAGGTTCTTACTAATCATATTTTAATTTTCAAATGATTTTATGAGTTAATATTTTCTGTTTTTATATTTAATATGTGCTCAGAGGTATAATCTGTAATTATAAAATGTTTAAAAACAACTAGACCTATGTTCTATATGTTGTTGAGTTGTGTACTTACATTATCCCAAATGTTTCCAACAGTTTTCAAACCCATAGATATATGTAATTTAATAAAAGTGTGTTAGTGGCGTCATACTTCCTCTACCAAAGAATAAACATGCATGAGATGCATGCGTCTGCTGGTGTTTGTCCTACAATGGCGTCTACCAAAGAGTAACTTACACACATACAAGATAATACATCAGTGTTGTGGTTGTTCAACAGAAACTATTGTAAATTATTCAGTTTGAAGCCACATTTTCATAATACATTTAGGTCGTTTTTTAACTTGATCCTGTCGCTGGAAGAAGGATTTTAGTGATTGGACGTCTGGATCTTAAGTTATCAGAGAAACAGACGTTAGCAGCAGCTCGGCTAACAGCCCCTCCAGGAAATAAACAGCTGTAGAAATATTGATTTTTTTATTTTTTTTTTTAGGTGAAACAGCTTTAAGTAGTATTTTTTAACTATTTTAATCTCCCGGGAGAAACCGGATGAACATCTGGATCTTATGTCATAAGAGAAATAAGCTGAACAAGTGTTAGCAGCAGCTCGGCTAACAGCCCGTATCTGACGTCCGTGGGTCGCCGTACATTGTTGGAGAAACACTGATCTTTTAGATAAAACGGCTTTATTCATGGTTTTACCTGTAATCAGTAGGGCTGTAGTCTGTTGGTCGACTAGTCGATTAATTGGTCGATACTCTCTCATCCGACTAAATTCTCATTGGTCAACTAATCTCCGTGTATCTCTGTCTTTACTGTCATAAGGAGAAAAGTGCTACATCAGCAGCTTTCTGGGATTAATCCATTATTTTCCTGCAGCGGGGGACAGACCAACAAACTACCTTTTGAAAACGGAGTGTATTCAAAACACCCCCGCTGTTTGCACAACTTTGGACTCGCCCAAACTCCGGAGCGGAGGTCTAACCATAGACTGTATAAAGATAGGGTCTAACTGTACACGTTATTGAGCGTTTACTAAATGTACTGAACGTTTACTGAATCAGTGTTTCTCCCCGCCAGGACAAAAAACATTTTTAATGCCAGAATAAATGCCAAATATCCACTCATTCAGAAATATTTATCGTGTGGGAGTCTGTGCAGCGCGTGAGTCAACCGCTGTGTTGTTGCCTGGGAAACGAGCAACTGTGTAATACGTCATTGCGTAGTATGTTTATGTAGCGAGTTGGACACGGAGAAAGTGACGGTGGATAGAGTGGAGCAGAGGAAAAGGTTAGCGGTAAGTTGTCAGTCTGGCAGTAAATGTACAGCACACACTACAGTATGTCAGTTAGCTCCAAAGTTAGCAACGATGGATTAGCCTAGCCTGAAGACGCTAAACAGAGAAATACAGATTGCAGGATTCAAAGTGAATGAACTCAAAGCAAGTTGAAAACATTAAACTGAGTGAAAACTTTTTGTATATTTGTTCACAGGTGCAGCTGCAAAGCCATACGTTAAGATAGTTAATCAAACAGCGGACTGGTCACTGCTGCAGTGTGAAGTTCGAGGTGCTTTTCCAAAACCTGAAGTACGCTGGGAGAACGGAGCTGGAAACATCCTTCGTGCTGAAGAACCAAAGGTGACAGAAAGAGGAGGCCGCTATGACATCATCCTCAACATCACTGTGAACAAGACCGACCATTATTGCTGTGTCGCTATGCAGGAGGAGATCAGCCACAAGACTGATGCTGAGACATTCGTGTTTATCTCTGGTGAGGTTCTTACTAATCATATTTTAATATTCAAATGATTTTAATTGTGTGTTTGGCGCTCTGACGGATACCAACGAGCTTTTCAACTCATATCTGTCCATAACTCAACTCTGAGATGTGAACAGTCATTATTGAAGTCAACTAATGAGGCCCATCAGGCCTGTACAGTTATAGCAGAAAGACTGGATGGTTTTAATCTGCAAATAACTTATAATTTCAGTTTTCATGGACACCTCAAGTTCTCTCTTTTGTAAATGTTATAAGCAATGTGCTATAAATCATATTCAGTATATTCATTCATGATATTTACATTCTGAGAGTCAAACCAGTTTTTTTTGTATGTTACAGATAAGTCCAGGCCAGCAGTGTGGATGACAGGTGGATGGTTTATTGGAGCTCTAACTGTTGCTGCAGTTTGGGGTTTGTTTAAAGCTGCAGAGTTCATCATAAAACGCTGGAAGAAAGGTAAGTTTAAATAATGTTTTCTATCAACATATCTATAATCATGCAGGTTCAGATATGAGTCGTTCTGTTGGTTTTAACATTCAATACAAAATCCAACAACTGATACAAGTTGCAGTCTAACATGAAATCTTGTCTCTTTGTTAATTGTATTAATATTATACAGATAAATGAATGGTGTCATTGATTGATTGATTGATTGATTAATTGGTTTGTTGGTTGGTTTGAGGAACAATAGTGAATACTGAACAGTGTTCCTGTTGAAGAGATGTAGAGCAGAGAGTTTGATGGTCGACCTCAGTGTAACGCAGAACATGTTCACTATTAACTGTTTGAAAACAATAAATATATTAAAATCTATTTGGTTTGGTCCCCATAATATAGAACAGACTTTATGTCATTTATACTTTTGTTTTCTTTTTGCAGATTCTCATCAGATAAATGGGTTTTATACCAGTACTTCAAAGGAGCCAGATTCACCTGTTTAATGACTTCACATGGTTTAAAGTTTTGTCTGGACAGTATTTGCACACATATATTCTACTGACTTTTAGGAAAACGTTGTCTAACATGTAATGGTGAGTTATTGGTCTTTCAGTATCTCACAGCAATAATCTGATAACTTACAGTCTCCTAAATGTGGAGCAACATCTCTCTCCTGCCTACCTGAACACCCTCATTCAGGTCTACACTCCCTCCCGCCCACAATGAAAGGTGCCTGGTACCACAGCAGGACCCTGAGTCACTAACTAGACTAGAAAAGACTAAAGACCCAGATCTTTAGAGAACACCTTTGTACTTGATGCACTGGTGGTAGTGTAAAAACAAAAAAAGACACTTTAAAAACCTGCTTCTATGCACTCTATGCATTAACTTTTTGCACTGCCTGTTTACACTTAAGCTTTACTGTAATTACTACATCCAAAAATGAAGAAAAAAAAACATTCCTATGATATCAGGTGACTTATTTGACCAGCAGATCTCTTGCTCTCAGGCTTAGATTAAAATCTATATATTGTTACTTACAGTTTAACCATGTTGTGCCTTAAATCACCAGCAAAACTTGAATTATAAAGCTGAAAGGCAGCTTGTGAAATGAGACATGAACAATGATACAGGACATTTTCTTTTCTTCTAAAACTGGTTAAAAGCTGAGTATCAATGTTTTTAAATTAGCCGGTGACGAATCATTGACTTCATTCTGACGCCTGAACAAAGATGATTGTAACATTTCAGATGAGAAGAAATAGAAAGATAAAGTGCTGTTTTAAATGTGACATTGTTATTAAGCTTAACTGAAGGGATTTTATTTTCTTGTATGTAAATTATCTTTGATATATCACTGTTGTATTTGTTGGTACATTTGTATTTGGCTCAATATCAGCTGTGTGTAATGCCAAAGTCAAATTTTTATTTGTTTTGTTTATGTGAAATGACATCTGAGCTGTTTGAGATATCATGTGATACATTACTTCATTATGGTACCAGTGTTCAGTCTTCCTTTCTTAAAATGTATTGATGAAGGGAACAATAACGCTGTATTACAAAGACAAGTCAGGATGTGTTTGAAAGACTATGTCAGTTATATCTAATATATTTATCAAGTTTGTCATCTCATCTGTTCCTTTGTTTTGTGTTTTTTTGTTACTTCTTTTTTTTTTATGATGCCTCATGTGTAGCTCCCTCTTCTGCTTGGATGAATGTATTATGTCAGTTGTGTGTATGTATATGATTAAATCTACCTGTGGATTGTGTTGATTTGCCAGTATATACTCAGGAGCGCTGCCTGTCCAGAAATGTTTGTATGTAAATTAAAATTAAAATCATTGAAGTATTTGTGCTGTCCTGATTCTGTTCTTTGTTCAGTTTTAATACTTTAAGGATTCAGCACTCGGCTTTCGTGATTGTGAGTTGAGTGTGTTGTATTCTATCATTTCTATCAGCTCACTTCTCCTCATTTGTTTATACATTGTCTGCAACTGAATTTCATTTTTGCAACTCACACACACTCATAGTCGATCATTTGATTTGTTTAAAAACATGTGAGGTCCTGAGAGCAGAGCTTCATTCTGCCACCAGAGGTCAGCAAACACCTGCTGATCACAGAGACTGAAGTTCTGAAGCAGTGAACTGTTAAATAAAGTTTACAGTCAAGTCAACGTAAAATGTTCAAGACCAGGTTTCCTCCACTTCATCTGAGTTCAGTTACTGAACTTCATTAAATATCACTGGACTGATTATTTGTGTTTAAAACCTCTCATAACTTAAATAAATCCTGAACACAAATTGAACAAACTTGATAAACATATTTTTTTTTAGATTCAGTGAGACTCACACTTTCCATCATTAATAAACCTCCATAAATACAGATTTAAAACTGCAGAAGCTGCCTGAGAATCATCATTTAATCCAGTCCGATGCAAACAGGAACAGCTAATCGATGATGCAGCATCCTTTTAATATAATAAATTTAATATGTGCTCAGACTGAACACAAAGTGAACAACCTCAAAGCAAGTTGAAAAACAGTTAAAACGGAAAAAAAGTTAAAACTTTATACTTACAATCAACAAGCAGCAAGGACGCCAACACATCAGCTTGGTTTATGTGGCTTCCTGTGGATTGCCACATCTTTACCTAGAGTGGCCCGATACTGTTCAACTATATTTGAGCCATATTCACCATTTCTAATATGAGCCATACTGGGTACTACTGGGTGTGAGCCTAACGAATGTGGCCCGTTTATCTTAAACATATCTGGGCCATTTCTGGCAAATATGTGACTCAGCCCAGATTGCAAAATTGCTGTGGCCCATATCCGGTCCACATTAGACACATTCATGTGGCCCACATACTGCATGGAATTATGACACTTGGGCGATCTGCGGTCTTGCCAGATCTGGGCCACAAGCAAAATGGGTTCTTGTTGACCCGGTGTCCCATCAAGCCTGTACAGTTATAGCAGAAACACTGGGCGGTTTTAATCTGCAAATAACTTGTAATTTCAGTTTTCATGGACACTTCAACTTCTCTCTTTTCTAAATGTTATAAGCAATGTGCTATAAATCATATTCAGTATATTCATTCATGATATTTACATTCTGAGAGTCAAACCAGTTTTTTTTGTATGTTACAGATAAGTCCAGGCCAGCAGTGTGGATGACAGGTGGATGGTTTATTGGAATTACAACTGTTGCTGCAGTTTTTTTTTTTTTTAAAGCTGCAGAGTTCATCATAAAACGCTGGAAGAAAGGTAAGTTTAAATAATGTTTTCTATCAACATATCTATAATCATGCAGGTTCAGATATGAATCGTTCTGTTGGTTTTAACATTCAATACAAAATCCGACGACTGATACAAGTTGCAGTCTAACATGAAATCTTGTCTCTTTGTTAATTGTATTAATATTATACAGATAAATGAATGGTGTGATTGATTGATTGATTGATTGGTTGGTTTGAGGAACAATAGTGAATACTGAACAGTGTTCCTGTTGAAGAGATGTAGAGCAGAGAGTTTGATGGTTGACCTCAGTGTAACGTAGAACATGTTCACTATTTACTGTTTGAAAACAATAAATATATTAAAATCTTTTTGGTTTGGTCCCCATAATATAGAACAGACTTTATGTCATTTATACTTTTGTTTTCTTTTTGCAGATCCTCCTCAGACAAAGGGGTTTTATACCAGTACTTCAAAGGCCCATCCACATGCTTAATGACTTCACATCTGGTTTTGTTGTTTTGTCTGGACAGTATTTGCACACATATATTGTACTGACTTTTAGGAAAACGTTGTTTAACATGTAATGGTCAGTTATTGGTCTTTCAGTATTTAACAGCAACAATCTGAATGATCAATGAAAGGTGCCTGGTACCACAGCAGGACCCTGAGTCACTAACTAGACTCTTCTCCTCTGTAGTTCCCTGCTGGTGGAACCAGTTACTAGAGTCCCTCTAAATCTTTAAGAAAAGACTGTAGACCCAGATCTTTAGAGAACACCTCTGTACTTTAATAATAAAAATAATACATTTTATTTGGAGGCGCCTTTCATGACACTCAAGGTCACCTTACAAGAGATAAAATCAACAAGAGCATCAAATAAATAAAAAAAAAATGCACTTTATGCACTGGAGGTAGAGAAAAAACAAAACAAAACAAAAACATGCCTCTATGCACTCTAATCATCACCTTATTGCACTGCCTGTTGGCATCTACGTCCTATTGGACTCAAACTTCAGCTTTATGGCTCTTACTGCTGTTGTTGTTTCCTACTGGATCCTTGCTTGTGTTTGATAAAAGTCTCTGCTAAATGAAAAATGTAAAAATGTAAATGTATTGATTTGTTGTGTATAAACTCCAGATGTATCCAGGATATCAGGTGACCTATTTGACCTGCAGATGTCTTGCTCTCAGGCTTAGCTTGGTTAAAAGCTGAGTATCAATGTTTTTAAATCAGCCGGTGACGAGTGATTGACTTCAGTCTGACGCCTGAACAAAGATGATTGTAACATTTCAGATGACATGAAATAGGAAGATAAGCTATTGTTTTAAATGTGACATTGTTATTAAACTGAGTTTATTAACTGAACTGAACCAAGTTTGTGATTTTTTTTTAGTGTCGACAGCAGTGAACTGAAGTGTTAAAGTGTAAAATAAAGATTACAGTCAATGTAAAATGTTCAAGACCAGGTTTCCTTCACTTCATCTGAATCCACAATTTGTTTGAAATTTGCACCGCTGGCCTGATTGTTTGTATTATTGCTACTTAGCTAGCAAGATGCTACGAATGAAACATGTAACGTTACACACAAAACAGCTTTTTCATGTTAACATAACACTACATAGCTCAGTATTGGGCTGAAATAAATGTGAATATCTGCCTCTTGACATCATCCCTCTGTGTCAGTGAACACAGTACAGGTGCAGAGCAGATGAAACACTGGGAGGAAGGAAATGGGAGGATGAAAAATATATTTCTATCTTTCTGTTCATATTTTATCCCAAAGCAGAAAATGAGGAGTGGCGCCAACCAGACAAAGTGACGTCCTACAGTATATCCTATACATGTGTTTGTGGCATGTTGATATATATATATTGAGCAGTAAGATGTGCTATGTCCTCTTGTCATATGAGTATTTTTAATTTTGAGAAGTTATTAGAGTTCAAATTTATTACTCAATTCGTCCTAATTGGCCAAATCAAATCCAATCGTGCTTCACTCATGGATGTTATATAAGAGCTCTATTATATATCCATGGTTTCGCTTCATGAAAGTCCCTCCAGCTGCACCGGTGATTAGCTGTTTCCTGTACACTCCCAGCAGAGTTTTTGTTCAGGGAAAATTTCTTCCTGACTAGATGTCCGGTGATATTCCCGTGTCCTCTCTTACATTAAGTCCACCAGCTTCAGTTTAACAGCATTAAAAGTGAAGAACAGACGGACAATGTCGTGTTTTACACTGAAGTTGAGAATTGTGGAGTTTCTACTCTGTTGTTTCTGTCTTCAGAGTGTGTTTACAGGAATACATGGACATGAAAACGGAAACGGTAGGAAAACTATTGTTTACTTTCAGTATTTGGCGTAATAATGTGAGCTAGAAAACGCCACCATCTAAATTATATATCAGTGGCGTTCAGAGAAACTAGATACATGTCAAGTTAGCTTTAACTTTTTTTAAAAGAAAAATGAACGCTGTAAAATGTAATTATTAGAGGTAACACCGTTTTCTCCACAGCGTTCATCATTCTGGTTTAATATAGCAGGTGTTTTGTTGTCTTGTAGATGTTACACAGTGTTGTAAAATACTTTTGTTTCATTACTGATGGAGAGCCGCGATGTAAAAACAGTCAAATTGTATTTGAAATACTTCTGGCAGGGTCGAGCGGATTTCTTAGGGTGGGGCATGGCCCGCTGGACCGCGGAACCTGGAGGCGGGGGGCATGGCCCTGGTAGCTTTTGTACTCTGACAAAATCTCTTATATGAGTAAAAACTGCTGTAAAAAGTTGTCTGTGTTATTACGAGACAACAACTTCACCCACTCTCATCAACTGCTGCCGATAAAAAAAAAAACTGCCACTCACTGCTGCATTTTGATCGGAAATTAGTGCCTATCAAGTGCATTGTTTACCAGTAACGTCATGTATGAGTGTTGCGAGATAAAGGCGGGCACCTGTCAAACCCGCTAGCTACATAAAAATGAAGAGACTTTTTTCAGATAAACAGAAAAAAAAAAAAAATCAAACTCCAGCTTCCACTGTGCCCCTGGCCTCAACAACAGTCCACCGCGGAAATCAGTTTTATAACTCACTTTTTGCTGTGTTGGTTATTGTTCATTAACTGCGCAGCTGCGCTTATTTGGTTGTTGTGTGCGGCTCTGCACATCAGGTATGAGTGCTGACTAGTTATGAGAATGATGTTGATTTAGATTCAAGACAGCAAGATGAGTTTTGCTTGTGGATTGGCTGTACTTCGTTGTTTGGCCTGTTGAGTGTGAATGTTACAGTAGCTTGGGATCAGAGGGGTTAATATCTGAGCTAGCATCAAGTTTGTATTGTAGCATTGGAATAAAAAAAGGGGGCTCCACTACCTTAAACATGAGTAATACAATATCGTCTGTTTGTTTCAATCATCAACCCCCCCCCCGGTTCAGATGCGTGCCTTGGCCCATGGGGTGGGGCATACATGACTGAAGATTGGAAGAATCTAACAACACTCAGAGTGAAAGTGAAACTTTTATGAAATGAAGATAAATATCTTCTCCTCTGAGTAACATCTCTCTATTTAAACACAATGATTAAAACATGTTTCATCTTTCAGGACCAGATGTCGTCACAGTGACCGTGATAGAAGGAAGTGACGTCATTTTACCCTGTTCACCCAGCACCATGGTTGACCTCACATAAGAGGTGTTTGACTGGAGGAAAGATGGTCGTCAGGAGGTGTTCTTCAAACAAATGAATGGTGTCATTGATTCATTGATTGATTGATTGATTGATTGGTTTGAGGAACAATAGTGAATACTGAACAGTGTTCCTGTTGAAGAGATGTAGAGCAGAGAGTTTGATGGTCGACCTCAGTGTAACGCAGAACATGTTCACTATTAACTGTTTGAAAACAACAAATATATTAAAATCTATTTGGTTTGGTCCCCATAATATAGAACAGACTTTATGTCATTTATACTTTTGTTTTCTTTTTGCAGATTCTCATCAGACAAAGGTGTTTTATACCAGTACTTCAAAGGCCCATCCACCTGTTTAATGACTTCACATCTGGTTTAAAGTTTTGTCTGGACAGTATTTGCACACATATATTCTACTGACTTTTAGGAAAACGTTGTTTAACATGTAATGGTCAGTTATTGGTCTTTCAGTATCTCACAGCAACAATCTGATAACTTACAGTCTCCTAAATGTGGAGCAACATCTGTCTCCTGCCTACCTGAACTCCCTCATTCAGGTCTACACTCCCTCCCGCCCACTACGCTCTGACAGTGAAAGGTGCCTGGTACCACAGCAGGACCCTGAGTCACTAACTAGACTCTTCTCCTCTGTAGTTCCCTGCTGGTGGAACCAGTTACCAGAGTCCCTCTAAATCTTTAAGAAAAGACTGTAGACCCAGATCTTTAGAGAACACCTCTGCACTTTATGCACTGGAGGTAGAGAAAAAACAAAACAAAACAAAAACATGCTTCTATGCACTCTAATCATCACCTTATTGCTCTGCCTGTTGGCATCTACGTCCTATTGGACTCAAACTACAGCTTTATGGCTCTTACTGCTGTTGTTGTTTCCTACTGGATCCTTGCTCAGGATATGTCCTTTAACTCCCACATAAAACATAAAACATCAAGGACTGCTTTTTTTTCACTTACGTAATATCTCTAAAATCAGACATATCCTTTCACAACAAGATGCAGAAAAAATAATCCACGCATTTGTTACTTCTAGGCTGGATTACTGTAACTCAATATTATCAGGCTGCCCTAACAGGTCTATAAAGACTCTGCAGCTGGTCCAGAATGCAGCTGCTCGTGTTCTGACTAAAACTAGAAAAAGAGATCATATTTCCCCCATCTTAGCTTCGCTGCATTGGCTTCCTGTAAAATCCAGAATAGAATTTAAAATCCTTCTTCTGACGTACAAAGCTCTTAACGGTCAGGCACCACCTTATGTAAAAGAACTCTTGGTACCATATAATCCCACTAGAGCGCTGCGCTCCCAGAATGCAGGTCTACTGGTGGTTCCTACAGTATTTAAAAGTAGAACGGGAGGCAGAGCCTTCAGCTATCAGGCTCCTCTCTTGTGGAACCATCTCCCAGTTTCGGTCCGAGGGGCAGACACCCTGTCTATGTTTAAGAGTAGGCTTAAAACTTTCCTCTTTGATAAAACTTATAGTTAGGTCTGATCTGACTCGCCTTGGATCAGCCCTTAATTATGCTGCTATAGGCCTACACTGCCGGGGGACTTCCATTGACCCCCCCCATCCCCCCCCCCTCTCTCTCTCTTTCTCTCTCAACCCCACCGGTCAAGGCAGATGGCCTCCCGCCCAGAGCCAGGGTCTGCTTTAGGTTTCTTCCTGTTAAAGGGGAGTTTTTCCTTCCCGCTGTCGCCAAGTCCTGCCCATGGGGGGAACTGTTGGGTTTCTCTTTCTGTAAATTAAAGAGTGTGGTCTAGACCTGCTCCATGTAAAAGTGCCCTGAGATGACTTTATGTTGTGATTTGGCGCTATATAAATAAAATTGAATTGAATTGAATTGCTTGTGTTTGATAAAAAGTCTCTGCTAAATGAAAAATGTAAAAATGTAAATGTATTGATTTGTTGTATATAAACTCCAGATGTATCCAGGATATCAGGTGACCTATTTGACCTGCAGATGTCTTGCTCTCAGGCTTAGCTTGGTTAAAAGCTGAGTATCAATGTTTTTAAATCAGCCGGTGACGAGTGATTGACTTCAGTCTGACGCCTGAACAAAGATGATTGTAACATTTCAGATGCTATTGTTTTAAATGTGACATTGTTATTAAACTGAGTTTATTAACTGAACTGAACCAAGTTTGTGATTTTTTTTTTTTTAGTGTCGACAGCAGTGAACTCTGAAGTGTTAAAGTGTAAAATAAAGATTACAGTCAATGTAAAATGTTCAAGACCAGGTTTCCTTCACTTCATCTGAATCCACAATTTGTTAGAAATTCGCACCACTGGCCTGATTGTTTGTATTATTGCTACTTAGCTAGAAGATGCTACGAATGAAACATGTAACGTTACACACAAAACAGCTTTTTCATGTTAACATAACACTACATAGCTCAGTATTGGGCTGAAATAAATGTGAATATCTGCCTCTTGACATCATCCCTCTGTGTCAGTGAACACAGTACAGGTGCAGAGCAGATGAAACACTGGGAGGAACAGAGATGAAAAATATATTTCTATCTTTCTGTTCATATTTTATCCCAAAGCAGAAAATGAGGAGTGGCGCCAACCAGACAAAGTGACGTCCTACAGTATACCCTATACATGTATTTGTGTGTGTGTGTTTGTGGCATGTTGATATATATATTGAGCAGTAAGATGTGCTATGTCCTCTTGTCATATGAGTATTTTTAATTTTGAGAGGTTATTAGAGTTCAAAATTATTACTCAATTCGTCCTAAGTGGCTAAAGAGCTCTTATAATATATCCATTGTTTCGCTTTCTGAAAGTCCCTCCAGCTGCACCGGTGATTGGCTGTTTCCTGTACACTCCCAGCAGAGAGTTTTTGTTCAGGGAAAATTTTCCTCCTGACTAGATTCTGGAGATATTCCCGTGTCCTCTCTTACATTAAGTCCACCAGCTTCAGTTTAACAGCATTAAAAGTGAAGAACAGACGGACAATGTCGTGTTTTACACTGAAGTTGAGAACTGTGGAGTTTCTACTCTCTTGTTTCTGTCTTCAGAGTGTGTTTAAAGGAATACAAGGACATGAAAACGGAAACGGTAGGAAAACTAATGTATTTGGCGTAATAATGTGAGCTAGAAAACGCCACCATCTAAATTATGTATCAGTGGCGTCCAGAGAAACTAGATACATGTCAAGTTAGCTTTAACTTTTTTTAAAAGAAAAATGAACGCTGTAAAATGTAATTATTAGAGGTAACACCGTTTTCTCCACAGCGTTCATCATTCTGGTTTAATATAGTAGGTGTTTTGTTGTCTTGTAGATGTTACACAGTGTTGTAAAAGACTTTTGTTTCATTACTGATGGAGAGCCGCGATGTAAAAACAGTCAAATTGTATTTGAAATACTTCTGGCAGGGTCGAGCGGATTTCTTAGGGTGGGCCATGGCCCTGGTAGCTTTTGTACTCTGACAAAATCTGTTATATGAGTAAAATCTGCTGTAAAAAGTTGTCTGTGTTATTACGAGACAACAACTTCACTCACTCTCATCAACTGCTGCCGATAAAAAAAAAAAACTGCCACTCACTGCTGCATTTTGATCGGGAAATTAGTGCTTATCAAGTGCATTGTTTACCAGTCCGTCATGTATGAGTGTTGCGAGATAAAGGCGGGCACCTGTCAAACCTGCTAGCTACATAAAAATGAAGAGACTTTTTTCAGATAAACAGAAAAAAAAAAAAAAATCAAACTCCAGCTTCCACTGTGCCCCTGGCCTCAACAACAGACCTGGAGTGTCCGTCTTCATCTTGCCCTAATTTAAGTCCACCGCGGAAATCAGTTTTATAACTCACTTTTTGCTGTGTTGGTTATTGTTCATTAACTGCACAGCTGCGTTTATTTGGTTGTTGTGTGCAGCTCTGCACATCAGATATGAGTGTTGACTAGTTATGAGAATGATGTTGATTTAGATTCAAGACAGCAAGATGAGTTTTGCTTGTGGATTGGCTGTACTTCGTTGTTTGGCCTATTGAGTGTGAATGTTACAGTAGTTTGGGATCAGAGGGGTTAATATCTGAGCAAGCATCAAGTTTGTATTGTAGCATCGGAATAAAAAAAAGATGGCGCCGCTACCTTAAACATGAGTGATACAATATCGTCTGTTTGTTTCAATCATCAACCCCCCCCCCCCCCCCCCCAAATTAAGGCCCGCCCTGGTTCAGATGCGTTCCGCGGTCCATGGGTTGGGGCATATGACTGAAGATTGGAAGAATCTAACAACACTCAGAGTGAAAGTGAAACTTTTATGAAATGAAGAGAAATATCTTCTCCTCCTCCGAGTAACATCTTTGTTCTCCTTCATGGCAGCTCTGACCAGTCTGATCACCACTACCAGCTCTGACTGGTCACTGCAGTGAGATGTCGGGTTGTGCAGCACATCTGTGGCCAAAACTGTCGCAGCCTAAACGCACAACCTCCATTCAAAGTAGTCTGTTTACACCTGGTATCAACATGTGTCTATGAAAGTTATACCATTCTTCTTGTATTTACATGACAAATAACATGATATGAGTCGCATAATGATTATGATGAGAGTCTTTGCTCCATCTCAGGTGGAAGTGGCCTTTAGAGTCAGTTCATGCTTTTAGTTCAGGCTGTAATTCAAATAGTTTTCCTTTAGGAGATTCTTTCTGAGTCTGAGCATCACTGATCAACAGACTGTGTTATGTGGCTCTCCAGGTTACTTATATGATGAACTGTAAGCTTAAAATACTTAAATTACACCAGTATGAAAAATATCTGTAAATGAATCTGAATACTAACTGAAGTTCTTGTAAACTGTTGTTTCATAGAAACAGAGGTGACACGTGAATGTGTCGTCTGTTTCCTTCATTAACCTGATTACTCTCTATTTAAACACAATGATTAAAACATGTTTCATCTTTCAGGACCAGATGTCGTCACACTGACCGTGAAACAAGGAAGTGACGTCATTTTACCCTGTTCACTCAGCACCATGGTTGACCTCACATCAAAGGTGTTTGACTGGAGGAAAGATCGTCAGGAGGTGTTCCTGTATGATGCAGGCATTCATTACAATAGCGGACGTTCAGGTCAAGATAAGCAGTTCAAAGGACGAGTCTCACATTTTCCAGAAGGACTGAAGTCCGGCAACGCCTCCATCATGATCCAAAATACAAAGATGGAGGACAGTGGAGACTACAGCTGTTTTTTTCCACGTCTTCAGCCGAGAAAAACACACATTAAGCTTGTTGTTGGTGAGTGTTTTCATAAAACAATTAAGCTTTAATTCAAATAGTTGTCCTTTCGGAGATCTGATAGAAACAGAGGTGACACTTGAATGTGTCGTCTGTTTCCTTCATTAACCTGATTACTCTCTATTTAAACACAATGGTTAAAACATGTTTCATCTTTCAGGACCAGATGTCGTCACAGTGACCGTGAAACAAGGAAGTGACGTCATTTTACCCTGTTCACCCAGCACCATGGAGAGGATCACATCAAAGGTGTTTGACTGGAGGAAAGATCGTCAGGAGGTGTTCCTGTATGATGCAGGCATTCATTACAATAACGGACGTTCAGGTCAAGATAAGCAGTTCAAAGGACGAGTCTCACATTTTCCAGAAGGACTGAAGTCCGGCAACGCCTCCATCAAGATCCAAAATACAAAGATGGAGGACAGTGGAGTCTACACCTGTGTTTTTCCACGTCTTCAGCCGAGAGAAACATTCTACATTAAGCTTGTTGTTGGTGAGTGTTTTCATAAAACAATTAAAGGGAACATATTATGCTTTTTTTTTTTTTTTTTTTGCTATATACATACTGTTATGAGGCTCCAAAACTTGAGGTTAACATTTGTAGAATTGCTGTAGCCTTTGTTGTTAATGTTGTTTTTTAGGTTTTCCAGGGTTTTTCCCTGGAAAATGGTTATTAGTGCTGCCTGATCAATTCCACCTGCTCAGCTCATATATTTGGTCACTCTGTGACCGTCTCAACGTTTATGGATGTCTCCACTATGAGATATCTCAGGGAAGCCTGAACATATCTCCCAAAATGTTGAACCTTTAATGTTGATGTTGCTTTGTTTCATTTTAGATTAAAACCATTTACAAGGATAACAACAAATGGCAAGTTTATAATATCATCATTCTTCTTTTATTTTTTTAGAACGTACCTTTAAAGACAGATCAGGAGAAACCACAGGTGAGTGATCTCAACATCTGCAGTGATCGAGCTTTAACTCCCCTCAGGCCTCAGTATCATTCACAAGTTTTAATCAGGTGTCACACAACATGTGAAGAAAAACATCTGCATAACTCCAGGTTTAGTTAATCATTTACCTTCCACAGTAGAACAGTTCCTGTATTGTATACACAGCTGGTCCTATGCAGAAGTTGAAATCCCTGATGATCAATGTAATCTCATAATTGATTAGATATCTATTAGATCTACAGTGCTCCTCTGAAATATGATCAGATACAAGCAGAGACAGGTTGAGCAAAAACAATCCCAGTATTACAGTTCATGTCTGATCCTGTAAATGTTCTTTACAAGCTATTGTTTTATACTTTGTTCACAGGTGCAGCTCCAAAGCCATATGTCATGATAGTTGATCAAACAACAGACTGGCTGCTGCTGCAGTGTGAAGTTCGAGGTGCTTCTCCAAAACCTGAAGTACGCTGGGAGAACGGAGCTGGAAACATCCTTCATGCTGAAGAACCAAAGGTGACAGAAAGAGGAGGCCGCTATGACATCATCCTCAACATCACTGTGACCAAGACCGACCATTATTGCTGTGTCGCTATGCAGGAGGAGATCAGCCACAAGACTGATGCTGAGACATTCGTGTTTATCTCTGGTGAGGTTCTTACTAATCATATTTTAATATTCAAATGATTTTGATTGTGAACATTTTTTAGTTCTGAATAAATTTACTGTAGAAATATTGATTTTTTTTTTTTTAGATAAAACAACTTTAAGTAGTATTTTTTAACTATTTTAATCTCCCGGGAGAAACCGGATGAACATCTGTATCTTATGTTATAAGAGAAATAAGCTGAACAAGTGTTAGCAGCAGCTTGGCTAACAGCCCGTATCTGACGTCCGTGGGTCGCCGTACATTGTCGGAGAAACACTGATCTTTTAGATAAAACGGCTTTATTCATGGTTTTACCTGTAATCAGCGGGTCCGTTTGTTCTGGAGAGGAAGAGACCTCTGCGGGTAAAAACATCCTGAACCATCAGCACCGGAGTAATCTATCCCAGTGAAGCTGGTTATTTAACAACCAAGACAACAACTCCCATGATCCCTTGCTACTTCACACCGTCATCACACTCTGTCTGTTGTTATTGTTTTGATCGAGAGACCCCTAGTGGCTGAAATTATATATTTTGCGTTGAACACAAAGTGAATGAACTCAAAGCAAGTTGAAAATATTAAACTGAGTGAAAACTTTTTGTATATTTGTTCACAGGTGCAGCTGCAGAACCATCCATTAAGATAGCTGATCAAACAGCGGACAGGGCGCTGCTGCAGTGTGAAGTTCGAGGTGCTTTTCCAAAACCTGAAGTACACTGGGAGAACAGAGCTGGAAACATCCTTCATGCTGAAGAACCAAAGGTGACAGAAAGAGGAGGCCGCTATGACATCATCCTCAACATCACTGTGAACAAGACCGACCATTATCATTGTGTCGCTACGCAGGAGGAGATCAGCCACAAGACTGATGCTGAGACATTCGTGTTTATCTCTGGTGAGGTTCTTACTAATCATATTTTAATATTCAAATGATTTTGATTGTGTGTTTGGCGCTCTGACGGATACCAACGAGCTTTTCAACTCACATCTGTCCATAACTCAACTCTGAGATGTGAACAATCACTACTGTAGTCAACTAATGAGGCCCATCAGGCCTGTACAGTTATAGCAGAAACACTGGATGGTTTTAATCTGCAAATAACTTATAATTTCAGTTTTCATGGACACCTCAAGTTCTCTCTTTTGTAAATGTTATAAGCAATGTGCTATAAATCATATTCAGTATATTCATTCATGATATTTACATTCTGAGGGTCAAACCAGTTTTTTTTGTATGTTACAGATAAGTCCAGCCCAGCAGTGTGGATGACAGGTGGATGGTTTTTTGCTGGAGCTCTAACTGTTGCTGCAGTTTGGATTCTGTTTGAAAAGTGCATCATAAAACGCTGGAAGAAATGTAAGTTTAAATAATGTTTTCTATCAACATATCTATAATCATGCAGGTTCAGATATGAATCGTTCTGTTGGTTTTAACATTCAATACAAAATCCGACGACTGATACAAGTTGCAGTCTAACATGAAATCTTGTCTCTTTGTTAACTATATTAATATTATACAAACAAATAATGGTGTCATTGATTGATTGATTGATTGATTGATTGGTTTGAGGAACAATAGTGAATACTGAACAGTGTTCCTGTTGAAGAGATGTAGAGCAGAGAGTTTGATGGTCGACCTCAGTGTAACGTAGAACATGTTCACTATTTACTGTTTGAAAACAATAAATATATTAAAATCTATTTGGTTTGGTCCCCATAATATAGAACAGACTTTATGTCATTTATACTTTTGTTTTCTTTTTGCAGATCCTCCTCAGACAAAGGGGTCTTCTACCAGTACTTCAGATGAGTCACTTAATTCACATGCTTAATGACTTCACATCTGGTTTAAAGTTTTGTCTGGACAGTATTTGCACACATATATTCTTCTGACTTTTAGGAAAACGTTGTTTAACATGTAATGGTCAGTTATTGGTCTTTCAGTATCTCACAGCAATAATCTGATAACTTAGAGTCTCCTAAATGTGGAGCAACATCTCTCTCCTGCCTACCTGAACTCCCTCATTCAGGTCTACACTCCCTCCCGCCCACTACGCTCTGACAGTGAAAGGTGCCTGGTACCACAGCAGGACCCTGAGTCACTAACTAGACTCTTCTCCTCTGTAGTTCCCTGCTGGTGGAACCAGTTACCAGAGTCCCTCTAAAACTTTAAGAAAAGACTAAAGACCCAGATCTTTAGAGAACACCTCTGTACTTTATGCACTGGAGGTAGAGAAAAAACAAAACAAAACAAAAACCTGCTTCTATGCACTCTATGCATGACCTTTTTGCACTGTCTGTTTAAACTTAAGCTTTACAGTAATTACTACCTTCAAAAATGAAACAAAAAAACAAAAACATACCCATTATATCAGGTGACTTATTTGACCAGCAGATGTCTTGCTCTCAGGTTTAGATTAAAATCTATATATTGTTACTTACAGTTTAACCATGTTGTGCCTTAAATCACCAGCAAAAACTTACAAAGCTGAAAGGCAGCTTGTGAAATGAGACATGAACAATGATACAGAACATTTTCTTTTCTTCTAAAACTGAGTATTAATGTTGATGAGTGATTGACTTCAGTCTGACACCTGAACAAAGATGATTGTAACATTTTAGATGAGAAGAAATAGAAAGATAAAATGATAAATGTGAAGATAAAGTTTCAAATGTGAGATTGTTTTTTAGCCAAGTTTATTAACTGAAGGGAATTTATTTTGTTGAAAGTAAATTGTCTTTGATATATCACTGTTGTGTTTGTTGTTACATTTGTATTTGGCTCAATATCAGCTGTTTGCTAATTTGTTTTATTTATGTGAAATGACATCTGAGCCGTGTGAGATATCATGTGATGCATTACTTCATCATGGTGCCAGTGTTCAGTCTTCCTTTTTTGAAATGTATTGATGAAGTGAACAATAACGCTGTATTACAAAGACAAGTCAGGATGTGTTTGAAACACAATGTCAGTTATATTTAATACATTTATCTATCAAGTGTGTTATCTCATCTGTTCTTTTGTGTTGTGTTTTTTGTTACTTCTTTTTTTTTTATGATGCCTCATGTGTAGCTGCCTCTGCTGCTTGGATGAATGTATTATGTCAGTTGTGTTTATGTATATAATTAAATCCACCTGTGGATTGTGTTGATTTGCCAGTATATACTCAGGAACGCTGCCTGTCCAGAAACTTTTGTATGAAAATTAAAATCAAAATCATTGAAGTATTTGTGCTGTCCTGATTCTGTTCTTTGTTCAGTTTTAATACTTTAAGGATTCAGCACTCGGCTTTCTTGATTGTGAGTTGAGTGTGTTGTATTCTATAATTTATACCAGCTCACTTCTCCTCATTTGTTTATACATTGTCTGCAACTGAATTTCATTTTTGCAACTCACACACACTCATAGTTGATCATTTGATCTGTTTAAAAACATGTGAGGTCCTGAGAGCAGATCTTCATTCTGCCACCAGAGGTCAGCAAACACCTGCTGATCACAGAGACTGAAGTTCTAATCACTGAACTCACTGTGTGTAAAACTTACAGTAAAAAAGGTCTTTAGAAATGTTATAAACTTTGACTCATGAGTGAAAAAATTCTTAACAAAAGATCTTTGAAGGAAGAAGCTAAAAGTAACTTTCAGCGGGAGGTTCAGGTTTGATTCTTCAGTGTCGACAGCAGTGAACTCTGAAGTGTTAAATAAAGTTTACAGTCAAGTCGACATAAAATGTTCAAGACCAGGTTTCTTCCACTTCATCTGAGTTCAGTTACTGAACTTAAACATTAAATATCACTGGACTGATTATTTGTGTTTAAAACCTCTCACAACTTAAATAAATCCTGAACACAAATTCAGTGAGACTCACACTTTCCATCATTAATAAACCTCCATAAATACAGATTTAAAACTGCAGAAGCTGCCTGAGAATCATCATTTAATCCAGTCCAATGCAAACAGGAACAGCTAACAGATGACGCAGCATCCTTTTAATGGTGCAAATTTGTCCAAATGTCAATATCTAGTGTAGGACACAGAGTCAGACTTTGAAAAACTCTGCTTTATCTTTATGTTGGGGGTTCATTGTCCTAAAATCGGGGAGCTGCAGTGTATAAAAGCCTCCATATGGATGCAAACACCCTCGAATTAAAGGATGGGTTCAATTTTTTCAAGTCTTAAAACAACAGTCAGGAGCTCAAATGAACATTTAAACATGTTTTTCACGCTGTAACTCGTCTTTTAAAATCTGAGAGTCGACGCTTTAATCTCACGATCGTTGTTGAATTTTTAAATCTAATGTGAGAGAAAAAAAAAAAGAAAAATGCGTCACTGTCCAAATACTATCAAAGCCCAATTTGTAGCTCAGTAGTTAGAAGCTATTTTTGGAGAGAGATCCTCTGTTGGTGTGTTTGGTTCAGTGGTAGTCACGCACACACACACACACACACACACACACATGAGACCAGAGACAGTAGGGACTGTAATTAAGAGTGTGTGTGGAGGTGTGCAGGTAACCATTTATCTAATTAGGATCACCTGTCGAGCATAAAAACCCTGACAGCTCGGAGAGAAAGAGAAGTTTCTTTAAAAGACTCGTCCAGGTAATTAGTGGACGGGTTTTAACGCCTCAGCACCCTTTTGATCCTGAGTTCTTTATAAAAAAAAATAATTAAAAAAAAAAAGAAAGTCAGAGAGCACTGCCACAATTAATTACCCCACAGCGCTGATAATTCAGCTGATTAGCCCTCAACACTCCTCCTCTCTTCAGCTCTGCGTGCGTTCAGCTCTCTTGTTGTCGTTCGTCTGCGTCTCACTGTCAACAGCAGAAGGAAGAAAGCAGCACAGATCAAGTGTGTCATTCATCTGCTAAACATTATGACCCGGTTCGTGCTGTAATTACTGGTATTAAAGGGATAGTTCGACATTTTATAAGTGTGTCAAGTACAGAGCTGGAGTCAGGCTGCTGTTAGCTTAGCTTAGCATAAAGACTGGAAGCAGGGGGAAACTGCTAGCCTAACCTTTAACCCCTCACCTCACCTGGAAAGCTCACTGATTAACATAATGTGTCTGGTTTGACAGTTTTTCTCTTAACATTATAGACATTTCTTGCTGCTTTGACATGAAATTCAAATGTATAAACACAAATATCCTCAACTAATAAGTTGATGTATAAATTTGAAACGAACACAATCAAAAATGTAAAAATGACGTCATGTTTTCCTCCCAGTTTGAATCTGAGAGTATGATTTAATTCAAGGGTACAAATGTTTAATTCTAGGGAACAATTAAGTACTCTGATTGTACAAACGACTAATTGAGATACTTAGAAAATGATGCTGAAGAACATTTGGAGACTTTTAGCGAACGCATCCTGACTACTAAGAAACAGAGGCAACTAGCTAATGAGGTTAAAAACAGACCTGCAAAATAAATAAATGAAATAGTTTATATCATTTTTTTTTCCTTTTAAATTCTTTGCCACACGCAGGATTAGACGAGCCGACGTGTTATTGTTCTGTTTTGATGTTTTGTCAGGCCTACAGTATGTGTAAGTTATTGTTTACTGCAGTGTAGTGTGAATGGAAACGTTGATTTTATGTATTTTATTCAAAGGCGGCAGCAATAAAAACAGAATAAATGTGTTGTTCAGGGTTTGAACTGGTGACCATCTGATTTCAGGAAGTCCCTCTCTCTCTCTCACTCTCTCTGATGGGAGGAACTTTGCTGACTTTTACTTTTTTTTTTTCTGTCAGGTTGAGTTTCATCCTCTCTCTCTCTCTCTCTCTCACTCTCTTCGTACTTTTATTTCAGAGTTCACAAAGTTCCTCTCCGTCTGTTTCTGAGGCTCCTCTACTTAAAAAAAAAAAAAAAAACTCTCTGCATCTCCTTTCTTCTTTCTCTGCTTCTGCCAGAATCACTGCAGAGGCAGCATCCTCTCCTCTTCTTCTCCCTCCAACCTGACTCTGCTATCACCCGTCTCCATTTCTGCTCTTTTTTGTCTCCCTCTTCTCTTTCATGTTACAGTATTTATCTCTTTTTTTGATTTATCATCTGCCCCACATCTCTTTATCTTCTCATCTTTCATCAGTCTCCTCTTCTTCTTCTTCTTCTCGTTTTATCTCTCGTTTCCTACTTTTCTGTCCTCTCATTTCTTCCTCTTTTCTCCTCTCACCTTCTTTTGTCATCCTCTCATCTCCCTTCCTCCTCTCCTCACAAGTAACTCTGCGTTTTATGACTTAATTTACATTTATCATATTAAAACTGAGCTTAACTATGCTTGTTGCTGTGGAGCTTGACCTTTGACCTACTGGTTTGATTTGTTGTTGGATATGAGAAAACGTCTGCAGGGTGCTGCTTCTTCACGGCCTCCTCCAGCTCCACCAGTGGAAGGAGGAGTCCAGCTCTGAAGATCAGGAGCCTCCTCCTGAGAGCAGCCATGATGCTCCTCCTCTCCTCTCCTCTCCTCTCCTCTCCTCTCCTCTCCTCTCCTCTCCTCTCCTCTCCTCTCTTGTCACATCACCATCACCTCTTTCCGTCTTTCTTTCGTTCTCCTCCTGTGGTCTCTCGTCTGTCTGGATATTTCTTCCCTCCTCCTCCTCCTCCTCCTCCTCCTCCTCCTCCTCCTGCACCTTCTCCATGAAGTAATGAATGTATGTATATTGATTTAAGCTTCTTAATCCCATATTGCTTCAGGCTAATCTTTATCATTTTGTGATACTCGATATAAAAACAAGAGACGCAGCCAAGAGTTCAATCCACATTAGCGCACTGTGATGTGCAAATGCAAGGCCAGTAGGGATTTCCCCACATAACAGCACATACTGTATGTATTAGAAGGGATATTTTTGTAATGTTAATGAGAGCTAAAATGTCATGTTGTTTGATAATAACATGAATGAGATAAAAAGCTTTTAACTTTTCTTTTTTTCTAGAAAAGTATCAGAACGTATGAAGCCTCCCACTCGCCTGCCATAAATAATGTTGCTGGAGGAGCTACGAGCCCACACACATAGCCGTCTGCGTGTGTGTGTGTGTGTGTGTGTGTGTGTGTGTGTGTGTAGGACCCCACAGCTTCTGTGTCAACACACACATGCATGAAACACGTCAAGTCGACTCCTCTGCAGACGAACACGCCAGCAGCACACGTCGCTGTGTTAAAACCTCTTGTTGATGTGACCGATTCTCATTTTAAATGAAGTCTTCGTTTGACTTGTTTCTGTATTTTTATTTAAATAATTGGTAAGTTTAGATTACATTAAAGTCCATAAACTTCTGCCAGTGAGATGCTCTGTAACTGTGAGCCTTTTATTGTAAAAGACGACCTACCAAAAGTTGTTTTGCACCTTTGAAGCCTACAGTTTTCTACCACTTATCGTCTCTCTGATCATGATTTATTTTGATAATAAGTGAAGCCATTTATGCACTTTAAGATCTCCTCCAGACATGTATTAAGACATATGAAATAATCTGCTTGGAACAATAATGTGAGTCAAAGTATAATGATCTCTTTAAAATCCTTAAAGCAGCATCTACACATCTTTGATAATCCTGCTCAGATTACGCTTCACTAAATGTGACAGAAACAGATTTGAAATGTAAAAAAAAAAAAAGCAGGAAGTCTTTGTGAAACTGTCTGGGATTCAGTGTGGCTTCATACATTTAATAAAGAGTCATGTCCTCCAAGCCCCCAGGAACAGCGCCGAGCCATGAAGCGAATTTGACATAGTGGCCAAACCGTGGTCACGTGACGCTATTGGGCCCAGAAAGGCTTTTTCCCACAGACTTACATTGTGAAGGAGACGTTTGTAAATCAGTGGATACATTTTTTTTGAGCATCACAACCCAGGAAATGACTCGTCTCACCGTCAGAATTTGATCCGTTCGGTCCGATCACATCTCAAAAGCCTAAAAGAGCCGCACGATTGAATTGTTTTATCCACGTTCGAGTTAACTGGAGGGCTAAACAGGAAGTAGTCGACTCGGCCAGCGGAAGTCACTAGTGTGCACACTTTTATGCGTGGAAGTCAAACGTTTTTGCTTTCATGCACCACTGAGCAACCTCCCCATCCTGTGCATGAGCAGCAACGCCCCCTGCTGATTGGCTGGAATAGTGTTTTGTATGGAGATTATTCCCTATCTTTATTCAAGAGCGTAGTATATAAATTTGAGAGCAAACTTTATTGATTTTACGTTCAAATTTTGTAATTTATCCCTCAAAACCCTCCCCTCTGTGTTTACCCTTGCTGTCAAATTCTGCCCTATTAGAAGGGTTTCACATAATGTTAATATCTTAAGCTCGTCCCTATTTGCATACCTGCATATTTACAATTAAATCAGTTGAACTTACTATATTATAGCAAGGGTAAACACCATTTGGATGTATCTGAAGGAAGTAATAGCAGCATAAAAAAATGTTAAAAAAAAAACAAAAAAACTTTGCACGCAAGGAGGCAGGCTCCATTTCATTGGTCAACCCAAAACCGGGCCTTCTGTTGATTGGATGATTCTGACAGGGTGGTTGCTATGCTTGTTGCTACACAAAAAAATCCGAGCGCAGCGGAGAAATCCGTGAGCAGAAACTTAGCGAGCGTGGAGAAGAAACCTGAGTGCGAGGAGAAGAGTTGAAGTTTGAGCGCAGGAAATGTGAGCAAGCAACATTGTATCCGAGTGCGAGCACACAGTTTGAGCACAAGCGGAGGCTGTTTGAGTGCGAGGGGAGGGTTTTGAGGGAATGTAAAATCAATAAAGTTTGCTCTCAAATTTATATACTATGCTCTTGAATAAAGATAGGGAATAATCTCCACAGTTTTGTTGCTCAGTCCGAGTCACTTGGTTTGTTTCCTGTTTACAGAGCCAGAGCTGTGTGCTGTGTATTCCAGCGCACACACACAGAACGAACCGTCTTTCTCCAGAATCGCCGACTCCACCTTTAACTCGATTTTCCAGTGAGCTCAGAGAAACTTTCCTCCCTCAGCAGATGAACATAATAACACACGTCGTCCTGCAGGAGGAGGGACTTTAAATAAATCTCACTTAAAGACGTCTCTTCAATAATCTGCTTCAAAAAGTTAATAAAAGTTCAAAACAAATAGCGGGTTCATCATTTGAGCTGTTGAACTCCTTTGTCTAATTTCAGCACGCTCTTTCCTTTTTTTTTTTTATCCGTCTAGATAAAGAGGATCATTTAGACTTCCTCCTACGTTTTCAATTACTATGGTATTGGATCTAAAGTGTGTGAAGACGGCACACATGTCAGGAGACAGAATGAGTCATAAAACAACTCCCACACAAACGCAAACAGCACGTCTGCACGAGCTCGGTTTGCAACAGAAACACTGAAAACAACAACACAGTGGTAGTAACAGTATAACATGTGATCATCATCTGCTTTTTAGAGAAGCGTCTTATCAGTGCTTTTGATTTTTTTTTACAGCAACACAACTTCTTTCTTAATAGTGCAGCTTTTTTTTAGTGCAGACTTCGTTCTCCACTTCCTGCCGTTCGGGGAGACAAATTACTTTTCCCATCTTCATTTAATTTTTTATCAATCCTTCTGTGTTGGATCAATTTTCAATCACATTTTCAGATGTGACGCTGCTCTCTGTAACAGCGCCGGCCTGTGATTTATGCTGATAAGGCATGCAGGGGTATTTTTAGATTGGATTTCGCCGCCGACTGAGTCACCCTACTGACTCAGTTAATTTAATTGCGACAATCTGTGTTTTAAATCTGGCCTTGGATGGATTATTGCGTGTTTTCATCTCCCCGTCTTTCTTTATTTGTTTGCTTCTGTTCCTTGTGTACAAAGCAGGCTGTCTGTCTGACAGAGCGTGGCTTTGTTTATTAGGCGGGGAACGCTAGAAAACCAGGAGAGGTCGGAAATCCACCGAGGGCTCTAAACATCCATTTTAGCTGTTTTCAAGGCAGGGCGGCTAAATATTTAACGCGACTTAATGCACCATGCTGAGAAACAGACTGTCAGATCGTGTAAAAACCTCCTCAGCTTCTCACAGCCGGCGCTCAGTCCCGGGTCCCTGACCGGGCTGCAGGGCCCGAGCGTTTTTTTAAAAGCTTGATTTCACTCTCCTGAAATAGTCGAATGATTTGTTTTTTCTCCTCGCTGCAACGTCTTGTATATCGGAGGTAACACGAAAGCTCTCGACCCCGTACATCCAGTCGCTTGTTCATGCACAGATGAACACTTACGGAGGGCAGGTGGAATCACACGACAGACACGCTTTCATGAGGTTTTTGTTCTTTTCCGGCTGCGTGACTATGTCTGCTGGTGATGAATAATGTTTATTGACTTGTGTGCTGGTGACGAATATGTTTTGCTTTTCTGGATTAAAGGTACTCGATAGTTTATGTCTTGTTATGACGGCGCAAAGTCCCGCATCTCATGTCATTTCACAACAAGTTTAACTCTGATCACGTGTCATGTCATTTTGTCTCATCGCGTCGCCATGAAACTTCATCTCATGCTGTGTTTTCTCAGATAATCTCATCTCCCCTGTCTTTATTGATTAAATGAAACAAGTGTTTGTTTTGGTCTGGGATGCTGCTGCTGATGCCGATGCAGTGTCTGGTACCTAAATGTCGTATATTGCACCTTTAATGTCTGTATGAACGTGGCTGTGCTCAGACTCACCTGGGTTTTGTGCATCTTCTGTATTGTTTTTGTGTGTGTTTGTGCGCCTGCAATCATTGGTATTGATGTGATAAGGTGTCACATGTTTTGTTACTCTGTGTATCGGATGCTTTGTAAATATTCTATAATTTATTGTTATGTTTTGTTTTCTTTTGTCACTGTTTGATTCTTTTAATATTGTTTTGCTGTTCTGAAGTATATTGAGACACTCTGCTATGATTTTACACTTTGATTGTGCATCATTTAATCTACAGAAATCTCATCTCATCTCATGTTTTCTCTTCTCGGGTTTGTCTTCTCACATTTTTATGTCATGTCATCACATTTTTATGTAATTTTGTGTAGTTTTCATGGAATCTCATGTTATATTATCTCATTCACAGTTTGTTTTCTTGTGCTGTCCACTTATTTCACATCATTTTGTTTCGTTCTTTTATGTTGTTCCATCTTATGCCAGTGAAATGTAATTTATAGCATTTTATGTTGCGTAGCCTCATCTCGGGTCATCCTATTAATATTATTAAATCTCATAACGTCACATCACCTTTCTTTTTATCTCATTTCTTCTCATTTGAAGCCATATTACCTGACTGTATGCAACCTCGTGTCACTTCCTGTGACCTCATATCATTTGAAACCTCATCTCCAGTATCTCACGTCGCTCCTTAATTGTTCTTCATTCATACAGTGACTCTCAGTTCTCATTCTCACCTTACCATGATGCAATAAAACTACATAAGCCACCCGGTTGACATGGAAACCAAAGCTGTTAATAGCCGCGCTGTGGGTGACAAGGTGACTCATTGTGCATCTTCCGGGAAAAAAAAAAACCTTTCTTGTAACAACAGACATTATTTCTGTTTAGGTCTGTTAGTCACTGACCATCCAAAGTGGGAAAAAAAGAGACTTTCTGTAAAATATTCATGATGTCGTCAGGTAATTTATTCCAGTGCTTTGTCTTAAAGTCTCGTTCTTGTCGATGTGAAAGTGACAGTAACTTCCCCATCAGTATCATGAGTCTGTCACAGAGGGGAGAAAAGCAGGATGGTGACTCACCCAGCAGCCTGCAGAAGTGCCGCTACTTGCTGATATGTTTTACACACATATCAGGAAATCAATGAAATAATATGAATCTAAAATTCAAAATGTTTTTGCCTTGAGACATTGCAGTTTATTGTATTGCTTCCATCTGTCTAAAGTCAGACGTGGCAAGAATCATAATGTTTCCACAGGCGGACCAGCTAAAGTAGATAATCTGCATTAAAACTAAAACTCTAATGACCTGGTAGCGCCCCTGAAGGCCTGCAATGTTCATGACCCTCCACAATATGAAGCATAGTGATGATTTAACTATATTTTTTAAACCCTTTAAGAAGCAGTTGGAATAAAACTGTAAAGTTTGTCTGAGTGTGGCACCACAGAATCAGTAAATTTAACGACAATCTGCACATTACTGTTATAAAATTAGGATCATACTGAGTGTGTGCTCCTTTCCTTTTGGTATGCCAAGACACAGGTTTCTGTTTTATTCAGTAACAGTTAATATTAACGGTGGGAGGCCGGGATACATATGTATGAAGAGGTCAGAAAGGGTCAAGGGACAGGTTAGGAGGAGGTTAGCTAGATAGGTATTTTAAGGGTGGCCATAAATTGAGATAATGTCTTACCTGTGGAATATGAACATCAAAAGAAAGCCCAGGTGTATAAGCTACCTGTGAACGCTCCTCAGAAAGCCTTTTCTCTGTAACCACACTCATGTGTTGCGTCGTAAATCCGTGAGCAGAAACTTAGCGAGCGCGAAGAAGAAAACTGAGTGCGAGGAGAAGGGTTGAAGTTTGAGCGCAGGAAATGTGAGCGAGCAACATTGTATCCGAGTGCGAGCACACAGTTTGAGCACAAGCGGAGCAAATCTGAGCGCAAAGCAGAGGCTGTTTGAGTGTGAGGGGAGGGTTTTGAGGGTCAAATTACAAAATTTGAACGTAAAATCAATAAAGTTTGCTCTCAAATTTATGTACTACGCTCTTGAATAAAGATAGGGAATAATCTCCATACGTAAAACGTTTCTTCTTGTAGTGAAAATAAATTCAACTGAAGCTCTGATTCTTCAGATCCGGTCTCCATCATTTAAAGGTCATTAAGATTCTTATGATGATTACATTGATTTGTGTAGAACTGGGAAACTTTGGACTGAGCAAAATCTTTAAAATTGTTCCTCTGACGACCATAAATATCAGCAAACTGTCAGCTATAACTTCCCAAGATGCCATGCTGTTGATCAGTTGCTCAAAGAGAAACTTTGTCCTCATGGTGCCACTAGAGGAAAAGCGCAGGAGTCATAAAATCATGAGGATTCATCCCCCAGAGGACCACGAATTTACAGCAAATTTTATGGAAAACTCAGCATTTATTGTCAAGATACAAGATATCAGTTTTCACCTGATGGTGAGGACGTCACAGAATTCTTTGATTCTTCCTCTTGGGATCATAAAATCAATCTAAATAGTCAATTAAATGGAAAAATCTTGGCAAAGAAGAAGAATTTTGTCCTCATGGTTTTTATTTCCACTCATTGACTCAACGGAAGTGAAGATTAAAGAAGCAGTGATTCAAAGCTTATGATTAATTTAGCTGAACACTTACCCCAAATATAAGACATTCATGTCTTTTTTAATGTTTGTGGTGAATGAAACTCGCAAGACTTTTCTTAGCTTGAGCTGATATTCATCTTCAGCCTTCAGTAAGTTTGTTCCTGACACCTACTCAGCTGTTTCTGCAGAGTAAGAGACAGTGTTGTTGTCATTTTTATAACATTATCGATAATGTATCCACACGATAACATTGGTAATATCAATTGGTAATAACAACAACAAATTGCCGTACTGCTCTGTCTCCTGTACTTGTGACTGACAGTAAACCACATTACCGTCTCTGATGTAGTCAGTCAGATAAACAAAGCCACACCAGTCTGCCTGATAAACAGTAGACATGGCTGTGCACCATGTAACTCGGTAAATAAATGATAACTCAGTAATATTTGAAGGGTGAGTTATATAAATGACTTGTGTGGGAATTGTGCACCTTGTCTGCAGCTGAAGCCCGCAGCTCATAGCTGCAGAGGAACTATGAGGCAGCACGTGGAGCGGCAGGGACTGATAGATATGTTTTGATGAAGTAGCTGCAGCTGGGGGCACTGTGACATCATCAGGAGATCAATGGATCAATGCTGCTGGATTAAAGTAAATATCCAATTGTGTTTATCTCACAGTGCAATGTAACTTTGTGTAAGTTGTTTTTAGTTTATTTTGCTTGTCTTGTCTGTTAGCAGGATTCTCCGAAATGGGTTTGGACACAACCACCAATCAAAAAGGCCTCAACACTGATGTTCATTTCTTGCTTGGGTCTTCTTTGGACCAGAAATGTCAAGAAATGGTGCTCACTCAAAGATCAGCTGATCATATAGAGAGTAATTTTTTCCCCACTTGCACCACTACACCAGATCTTAGGGTTCCCCCTCCTGCTGTGTGCAGGTAGGCGGCTGGGATCACGAGCCACACCTGCACCTCATTATGATCAGCTGGTTATTTAAGCCAGCTCCTCCCCTACACTTTACCAGTGCCAGGTTATTCCTTGTGTTACTCCTGTGCTGAGTGGATCCCCTGCCTCTTGTGTTTTCTAAGTATCCCTTGAGAAATTGATTGTGTGTGTGTTTTTTTTTGTTCCCTCGCCAGTTGAGACACTCCTGGACACCTTTAGTTCCTTTTTGTGAAATAAAATAATTGGATTTCACCTCACCTTTCTCTTGGAACAATCTGTCACACCTGCCACTTTAACCCCTGAGTAAGGGGATTACAAACTGACTAGGGTTCATCCTATGGGGACCATGAATGTGCAGAAAATAATATGGAAATCTAGGCTTTAGTGTTCAATTTACTTTATCATGGACCAATTGTTCAATGACAAGTTTTTGCTCGATGGTGAAGCTGGTTGGCTCGTCCTTTGGAGAAAATGGGCATTAGCTTTTGTTGGATTTCATTTCATTGGATGCAATTTGGTCCTCATGGTGGCATTGGCAAAAACGTTAGAGGGTTACAACATCATTAGAAACATTAATATACAGTTGAATCCCATGGAAATCTGAGCATTAGTTTTTCAAGATATTTCATCATGGACCGGTTCGTCAGTGAGAGGTTTTACCCTGATGGTGACCATGAATAAAAAGCAAGTGTTGTTAAAATCTGAGTATTAGTTTTCAGGTTATAATGTCCAATGTATAGACCAGTTGTTGCCTGATGGTGAACAGGTCAGTAGTTATCAAGCACTCTTTGTCTAGACCAAAATGTTCAATTAAAGATGGACATTGCCGTTTTCCTTAAAGAAAAGATGTAAAATGTTTAACTGTCTTTTTGTTTCATTCCTACTTCCCTCCATTGTTGTTCTTGCTGTGAGCTTTTTCTTCTACAGATTGCTCAGCTCAACTTGGCCCACACCAAACTGACACCAAACTGTACATGTACAATATATAGCCAATTAGGGCAATAATAGCCATGAAGAAGTCATTTTGAGGGGAATTAAATTGTATCTGGCTCTTTCTTTCTTTAGGGAGAAGTCTTATGACACTCTTTCTTCTTGCTGACAGTCCTCCAATGTAGCTCTGATTTTATTTCAGACCTCTATTTTCTGCTCCGGAGGCCCTTTTTTTTTTTTTTTAAACTGTTTCCAGTGTCGATATGTGCAACTAGGACTGTATATCCAAGATTTAGAGGGGGGGCGATTAACTAAAAGCTACAGAATTACTGCTCCAAAATAAGCCTATTCAAGCTGTAACATTCACACGAAGGAAATGAGATTCAGAGAGAGAGACACAAACTGCAGCAGAGGCAGCACGGTTGTAATTAGCAATAACAGCGAGACAAAGTGATCACAGGCAGGTTACCTCAGGCGACTCCCACCCCCCCCGAAAGCTTCCTCGCTGTCCGCTTTGGAAGAAGAAAAAACATTTACAATTGTGATTCAAAAAGAAGTCTGCAATTAAACTGCAGCAGAGGAGGCTTTACTTAAACGCCGCCACGAGCTGTTCATGCGCCCACGAGGTCACGCCGCATGAGTATACAGTCCTAGGCACCAGAAGAAATGAGGAAAACGACCCAAGGCTCACCTGACAAAATGGGAAAACAACATTCCCTTTAAAAACCAGTTGTTACCAGCAGGTCAAAATTATAATCATCCAGTGAAATATCTTTATGTCTGCTTGATGGAATGGCACAAAAGTTGCTACAGACATTAATCATTCCCATTCATTTAGGTTCTCTAAGGTTAGGGTTCAAAGTTCAAAGTGAAATGTCTCCACAACCATTGGATGGATTTCCTTGACGCTTTATTCAGACATTCATGTTTCCTCGAGTGTCAGAGTACTTTGATTTATGACTAAATATTTCCAAAACTAATGACATTACCATCAACCTCAGCTGTGCTTTGTGTTAAGTGCTAATTAACAGATGTCAGCATGCTAACATGCTAAACATTACCTGCTAAATATTAGCTTAAAGCACTGCTGTGCCCTAGGTACAGCCCCACAGAGCTACCAGCGTGGCTCTAGGCTCGTACACTTTTGCTAACCTGATTGCTGCACAATCCCAAATAAATGACTAACTAAAGCAGGCCCTGAATTATTACCTTGGTCTTCTGGTCCTATGTCCAAATCATAGTCCATATATATAAAGATGGAGGTGGCGAGGTGTGGAGGTAGCAAGTCAAATCACCGAATGAAACTGACATTTTACGTTTAAAGTCTGTCTATGTCTATCTAATGAAAGAGGGAATGATATGATGTGTTTATGGTTTCATACTGTTGAATTTGATAAAAATGTGGTCCATGTTCCAGCAAAAGCAGAGAAGAAGAAAACTACTAGATTTCAAAAAATATATATATATATAAAAAATTACTTTACAAAAATTAATGGAGGAGGAAATTCTTTCACACAAAACTCCACAGGGTGCCATCATAGCTTCATTATTTCAGTTCATATTATGCTCATTTATTACAAAATAAAGTTGTGTTTTAATCAAACCCTCACATCTAATTGACACGGGAATCCCAGAGTGAGCAAGTAAGCTGCTGTGTGTGTACTCTGCTTTGTAGTTTGTGCTTAATGGAGGGTGGTGGTGGGGACAACAAGGGCACAACAGCAAATCTTTTACCCCTGGGGTCCTCCAAGCAGATTAATGTGGCCCTGGGAAGACCCTGCATCCAGTGAGTGTAACTGAGCTATTTTTATTGACCAACACAGCAATTTAGACCTTCTCGTCCTCTGACTGAGCAGATTGGCAATACAACTAAAACACATCTATAGTGGACCAAACCCATTTAGCACCAAATCCCTCGGCTCTGCTATTCCCAGCCTCACCTCGCCCCTGCCTGCTTTATCATCAGACATTAAACATTGACTTCTCCACTACTGAATGCTCTCTTTCTTGTCCCCCCCCCCAAGTTAAACCTTTGATGGAGCTCCTGGTGAGTCGGCAGGACAACCAAAGTCTGGCCTGGTCTCACCGCTTTAATATTTGATCCCCCTTCCCTTTTTTTTTTTTTTTTTAGGGCCAGTGAGAGACCAAGCAGCACTGGTTGAGGATGGACTAATTAATTCTGAGATCAATAAGGGAGGGATGCAGCTATGCCTCCCTCCAGATGTGCAGGCGGTGCATTGATTGGCGCCGGTGGGTTCGATACCTCTATCCCCGTCTCTTCCCACTTTCCCTCCCCAAATGAGGCGTCAGGGTCGTCCCACTGCTGTCTTTGATCTCCACCGTGGAGACGTTTTACTCTTTTTCTACTCAACCAGTGCTAGAAATAACTAATGCTCAGATTTAGAGCTGCAAGAAACAGAAAATTCTCTGTTGCCTCTTCCAGCTGCGACGGAAGCTGTTGTTGTTTTCTTTGTTTCTTGTTGGAAAACGTTTGAGCGTTTTTGTTCTCGTCGATGAAGTGATTTGCTCGCATCTCGCCGGGGTCGTTGCATCCAGAAATACATTTTATCGTGGCTCATGGGCCGGCATGTGGCTCGCTCTGAGGCTGGTGGCCGCGAGCGCCTGTTCCACATGAACAATACAGTCCCGCCTGCTGAATGCTGATTGGGTGTAATTGGGGGTAAGTGATGCGATGTAATTAGAATGATTACAGTTATCAAATCCCTGCAGAGACGCTGCTGTCCCACACAGACGTTTCTGTGGTGAAATGCAAAAAAAAAAAAAAAAAAAAAAAACTCCAGCTGATGCAGATGTACTTTGTTCCAGAGTTAATGCACGTGGGATCATGCACTCACTCACTCACAGACACAGACACTCACACGCACATAAATATATTTTATTCTGTCCAGAAAGACTTGCAGAGATACAACAAAAGAAAAAGATGAAATTCCTAAATCACAAGTGCGTACAAGTTAACTTTGGTCCTTGTTCTGAAACATCCTCTCCATTTGTAAAGCAAGAACAGTCGTACTTCCTACATAATGGACATGAATGACAGAGATTCAGTAACATTTGTATTTTTTAGCCAAGTGATGCTCATTTCCTGGTTGTTTTTAGTAATAAAAGGTCAATATCCTTGACCTCTGATTTACATTGCTGGCTCTCTCACTGTCTCACAAACAGATGCACACACCCATAAAGTAACTGTCCACCAGCATGTTGATATACACACAAACACACACACAGGTTTATATAAGACGTTTTTGAGGACATTACATAGACTTGCTGTCATTTCCTGGAGACGTATCCCAACCCTAACCTTAACCACGGACACAAAAATCAGAGTTTTGCCAATTGGGGACACAGTTTTACACAGTTTATCTCCAAGTGCACAAGCCTTCCCTATTCAACTAGTCTTAAGTCTGATTTGTGTCCCCGAAAGTGTCATACAGCAAGAAAGAAAGAGTACAGAACAAATTAACAAACATTTAAATCAAATCTAAAAGTGAGGATTTGAGATTGGGCAATGATGAATTAGTAGAAGAGCAGGAGGAGAGCTGTCTGAAGGGCAACACACACCAACAATGTACAGTAGGACACGCATGATAGCATTATTTTGTGCTACTGTCCTTTTTCCAAGTGCCAGTGCTTCAGCAGCAATTTCACCACCATTGATAGGCTTACTCTTTAGCTCAGCAGGGCTGTGCACGAGGCTTGAGAGAGAAACCGTGTATTTCACCATATTTCATAGAAAATATAAGTCTTAAGAACATACAGATGGACTGCATATACTGCAGGGATGGTTTCAAAAGTTCCAGTGGGTGTTTTAAGGCTTTTCTCTGTACTGCCATTTCAGTTTTTTTCTTTAAACTCCTCAATATTACTGAACATAGAAACACAGGACTCTCTTGGATAATGTAATGATCCTATAGTTTAACGTTTTGACCACCAGATTCAATTATTTATACTTTTGGTGCATGATTCAAAACATCTTAATACCCATGAGCCTCAGCTGCTGTGTTAGGAAGATTCATTTTGACTTGGAAAAATTTAGATTTTATGGTAAATGACTTTTGAAATACTTTTTAAATTAGATTTTTATTAATACCTCTAAATATTAAAAATGTCATTTTTTAAAAGTTTCATTGGTTGAATGAGTTAGCTGAATTTTCCCACACAACCCCTCGCAACTGCAGAAGTGTCCAAGCACCTCTGGTTGGCAATCAATGGTCTAAGGGAAAAATTAATGCAACTTTCACTTCCACAACCAAGGATGCCTGAAATATTTCAAACCGAAATCGCTGATGAGTAAAAACTGATGCCAAAAAAATGCATCTAAACTCCTTTTCATGACTTACACCTCTTATATCTCATATCAAAGCCAACTCCAGCAATTTATTGAGTCTTTTCCCAAAAAATACATAAAAAAAAGCAGTTTTGTCATCAATGAACTTCCATATAATTGTGCGTGTAGCAAGAAAGAGAGCGAGAGACATCCACTGAATGCGAGAGAGAGAGAGAGAGAGAGAGAGAGAGAGAGAGAGAGAGAGAGAGAGAGAGGTTTGTCTCTGCAGAGCTGAGTCTGTTACAGCAGACGGCAGCTGTCCGACCTGCGCTGTCACATATGTTTGATACCCCATGATGCAAGTGGGCCAATTAAGGACGTCCCAGGGAGTGTTTGGCAACGTGCACGTTTACTGACAGCACACACACACACACACAAACACACACAATGCTGTAATATCTTCTCTGAGGTGATTTCAACAGACTACTTGACAGCTTTGGATTGGAGGCAGTGAGTGTTAACAGGTGCTCAAATTAGATGTGACATTTATAAATAATAGTTTGAGATATATTCAAACATTAGATTGTGTGTGTGTGTGTGTGTGTGCACACAACATCTAATTGATGATTGAGTATTCCTAAATTTTCATGTTTGTGTCTTCAGAGTTTTCTGGTACTTTTATGTTAATTCTTTTTGGACACTGAGATGAATTTATATTGATGTAAACACATTTGATCCCCTATAGCAGAGGTTCCCAGCTTGGAGGTCAGAAACTATAAACCTGAGAAGTTGCAAAATGACCAACAAGACCAGAAAGCAGAAAAATGATGATTATCTGCCTAAAACTGGGGAGGAAAAATCACTCCTTGGTTGACCTGAGGGGTCACAAGCCAAACACGTTGGGAACCACTGCTCTGTAGTGATGCCATAATACTCTAATAATTATTCCCATAGTGACTTAAAGAGGACATATTCAGCACATTTCCAGATGTATATTTATATTCTGAGGCTCTACTGGAATATCTTTACATGATTTCCAGTTTAAAAAAAAAAATTTTTTTTTAATCTTCTACTGGTCCTTTTAGCAGCCCCTCAGTTCAGCCTCTGTCTGAAACAGGTCGTTTTAGCTTCCTGTCTCTTTAAGGCCCCGCCTCCTGATGAGCCCGCTCTGTTCTGATTGGTCAGCTTCAGGAAGCTTCCTCCAGCTCTGGAGGCTACGTAAACAAACTATAGTAGCAGGATTTCACTTCTTTTACTCCTTCCTTCAGTACATCCATGCATGTAACTGGAATCTATGGTGAAAAAAGCGTCTGTTAAAATCCTTGAGTTTTTATACACTAATACTGTTTTTTTTAATTCAAACTAATGAGCGTAAGACAACTGTGCCTGTCTAGAATGAACCAAAACAACAAAGACGCTGGAACAATTATTGATTACTGTAGCTCCAAGAAAACAAATCTTGCCAATCAATCATGAAGATAATGTCAATATTAATATGTAATAACTGTGTATGGTATTCTGAATGGCAAACATACTGCATTAAGCAATGTAACGAAGAGCCTCCGTTACTGATGACTGGGGGGTTTTGGTTTGTGTACAGGTAACTGGGGTGTGGAAAAGTCACTTTAATTTTAAATATTTGGGATTATGCACTTTAAATAATTGCATACGACACTTTTAATGAAAGCACTTTATTGCCATTTGCACATTGGATATTTGCACATTTATATTTTGCACATTTATATTGAAAACCTGATTTTGATTGAGAGGATGTCTTCTGTCCCAGGAGTACGGCAGAGTTCCTGGACGGGTGACAGGAGGGAAAGAATAAAATGTGTAGATCTGTTAAATTGTTTGTTTGAAATGTGTAGGCAACAATATGAATGTGTTTTAAACAAGTGCTAAGTTAAAGTAAGGTGTGTAGGTGCATAAAGGATTTCTCTTACCTGTCTTGTGTCTGCTCCAGGTGTTCAGCCAAAAGAGTCCCCAGGGGTACGAACACCATTTTAAAGGTTCCCGGGAGAGACCAAGTGGGGATAGGAAGAGGGGGGATTTTCTTTTTGGTAGTAGGGTTAGAATATGTGTATTTTGGGTTCAGTTTTGGGTTTGTTCATGTTTGTAAATATTTTCTGTTCTGGTTGAAGCATGGAGATTATGGGGTGAAAAAATAAATTGTCTATAATGTTAAATACAGAGATAATCTATTTTAGTACACCTGTTGATGGAGCTTTCCAATTAGCCATGCCAGAGACAAAGGATAAAAGGCGCCGTTTTCCACCTGTCCTTGTTGTTGCTGGTTGCTGGAACTGGATCAGTCTCTGTCATGTTGCCATAGCGCTTCCTGCTTCATTTTGTTTTGCTATTTGGACTTTTTTTTTGTAAATAAACACACCTGCTGTAATATATGAACATATTTATTAATGTCAGAAACTGTACATAAGGAAAGATGGATAATAATGTTTGTGGAAAGCTTTGACTACAGAGCAGAACAGAGTCAAACAAATGACAAGGTAAGTCATAAAAAAAAAACAAGGTGGCATCATGCTGAGCAGATGTGAGCTCCGTTTGGGGCCCTTCTTCGCTTCCCCGGGGCCCCATTAACCCTTCATACAAGCCTAATGAGCATTCCTGAGGGACTCCTGCAGAAAAAAAAGGACAATGTTTTCACTGCTTCATGGTAAGACAACTTGTTATTAGCCACCTCTTGGAAGTTCAGTCTCCTGGTGAGTGTGTATGTGATGGTCGAAGTTTTTGTTTTCTTGATGAGAGTTTGATGAGAAGACTGATACCGCTGCAGGCTGTCACTCTTTCCACAAATATCAAGTTCAAATAATTCTAACTGACATTTAATTTGCTTAAATTAACTTAAAAAAGCTTTAAAATACTTTCTGGTTGTGGTCATGCTGGATTCTGGACATGCTAGCTGCTGCAGTTTATGCTCACAACTCTGTTAACAAGTTTATTTTATTGGGGAATATCTAATCTAGTCTAATCTGCTCATTCGCTGCGTCTCCACTGCTTGATACAAAACTGATCACATCAGAGTCTCAAAGTGGCTTTGAAAAGATGGTTTTTCAGTAACTTGTAGCCTGATTTCTATCATAAAGAGAGACTGGAACATGTAGGCTGACACACGACACCATGTGTGTTTGTTTTTTTTCTCAACTGATGGTATGATTTTATGCTTTTGTTGTCTCGCTTGTTGTATACTGAAGGACCACAATGGAAACTCGCCTTCTAGACTTTATGGTTTTATAATCCTCAGTGATTGTAACGACAGATGTGCACATTTATTCTGTGTTTTTAATCATCAAATACATCCAATCAATCGATCACCAGCTTGTCTCCAACTGTCTGTCTGCTGTTTTGCTGCTGGCGGGAAACTACGCTGATGAGAGCCGTGAGACTGAATCAACTGGAAAACCAAAACAAAGAGCTGAAAGACGCTGCAGAGTCTGGTTACGATGGGTTCATCACCACATACACACATTCATAGTTAATCTAAAAAAAAAAAAATTAATTATAGCAGCTTTAACTATTTATTGTATTGTACATTCACAGCTTGATGTCTAAATGTTTTATTAACTATTAATAAAGTCATTAAAAAGCCTTTATTAAGGGTGATATGTGAGAAAGTGGTGCCATTTGATTAGAATTAGCTCTAATGTGATCAGTTATGTAATAAGTATAAATATGTCATCAAACTGGAGGAAGAAGACAATAAGAAGCCAGTTTTTCCACATCAAACAGACAAACAATGAATATATTATATTTATAATATATTTTTAGCCTCATCTAATCATCTAATGTGTCCATTTATTCTTCATATTTACTTAAACACCCGTTACACGCATCATTAACTGAGCGAGCATTAAACATACAGTATCATACAGCGTAGTCATTGTTTTTTTTTTTTTTTTTTTTTTTTTTAAAAGGACGGAGCCCACAGTCGCAGACACGCATGCGTCCTGGATCTCCGGGCAGGCAGCGGGATACAGCGCCGCCGCCGTGGCTCAGTGCGCCCCGAGCAGCCAGAGCGCACGGTTACAATGAGCTTCTCCATCGGTCCGACTGAGAGCCAGCGTCAGCAGCAGAACCGCCGAGCTCCTCCGAACAGCGGACACGCCACCGACACCGACCCTGACCGACACCAGCTCCGCCCGCCCGCAGCAGGATGCCCGGGGGAAAGAGAGGGCTTGTGGCACCGCAGAACACTTTTCTGGAGAACATTGTCCGGCGTTCAAGTGGTGAGTCCGCGGCGCGTCGGAGGGAGGCTTGTTTTTTTTTTTTTTTTTTTTTTTTAAGGGAGGGGGAAGGTTTTGGTTTCATCAGGCAGCCTGGACCCGGACTCTGCTGGAATACTGTGTGTGGTTTTTTTTTTTGTGTGTGTCAGTTTATCAAAGGAGGTTTGGTGAAGGATGATTAACTCACTTTACACCCACATTTATCTGCAGTGATGGAGTTTACCTTCTCTCTCAGGTTACATGAATGTTTCTACATCACAATAAGTTGAACAGCTGTAAGTCAAATGGAGAAAATCACTGTCTGGCTGGAGGAGAACATAATCAGGCCTGCGTTTTTGTTCATATCTGCGGTTGTTCTCTGGGAATCCACAGTTTACGCACCATCTTTTTTTTTTTACCTTTATTATTTGCGTGAATTTTCTATATGATATCATGTCAGTTATCTCACCAAACTTCATTATGTGATACCGAAATAGAAACGCTGTTAGCTGGAAATATTAAAAGTTTATTCCTGGTCATTAACTCGCCCGTTTTAAGTGTTTAATAAACGGCGACAGCAGCTCAGCCAATAAAGCTGGAGACGTCTGATCGTCCATTTACCGTCAACTTCCTCCTAATATTACTGTTATTATCACCTGTCTGCACGAGGAGGGAGGAAGTCCAGGTTAAAAGTGATGTTTCTGATGTTGGTTATGTAATACTGGAGAGCTGCGTTTAGTTAAGGAACAAAGTGATACTTTGCGGAGTAGAATAATTGATCTTCTGGGCTAAATAACGAATAGCTGCTCAGTGTATTCATCTTCTTAATGCGTTCAGTGTTTCTCAGCTGGCTGGCTGCATTTTCAGCAGCTCATGTTTTTTCTTTCTTTCTTTCTTTTTTTTTTTTTTTTTTCTCCATCTGCGCTGTAACTGCGCCGGACTTGGCACCGGCCTGAGGAGTACGCGCCCTCTCCTCTGATTAGATTGATTTCTCTCCTTCATCCTCCCGGAGAAGTCAGTGGAGTAATTGGCCGGAATGAAAGTCGGGGTTTGTGTGGATGTGGGTGGGTGGGAGGGTGGGTGATGGAGATAAGGTCAAGAAGACTGTTCCAGAAATGTGTGTGTCTGTCTCTCTGTGTGTGTGTGTGTCTGTCTGTGTGTTATCGCGGTGTTTGTGCCGCCGGAGGAGCCGCAGGGCTGTTTTTTGCGCGGCTCTCTGAGGAGAGGGGGGGGGGTTCTGCGCCAATTGGAGAGACGTCGGCTGCATACAGGAGTTGACGTGCAAGTGTTTTCTTTTTTCTGCTTGACAAGTCACAAAAGCAATTTGGGGGAATGATGTGAAGAGCAGACGATGTCGAGGTTTTTTTTCTTTCTTTTTTCTGATTCAGGCCTCAGATCAGATGCTGCAGCTTCAAGTCTGTGGATTTATGGGACTAAAACTGTGACATGGATCCACTATGCTATATTATTGAATATAAGAAAACTTACAGGGGGTCAACTGATCATTATTTTAGATTTTTTTAATATTTTGAGAATTTATTTTTGGCATTTTAAGTTTTTAAGATTAATTTTAAGGAAAGTTTTTTCATTACTTTATTGACAAAACCTGATTTATAACACAATACAGAAGAAGAATGATAGAGTTAAAAGGATTCAGCTAATACAGTATAACACAGTTTCTCATATGGGGGCAGAAAGATGCTTTAAATAAAAACTTTAATAAAGTTTGCTGTTTGGTTTGAGAACTTGCTGGTGTTGATATTATACTTAAAAAAAATCAAAAACAGGTGTTTGAGATCGTCCTCTCACTCATTTGTGCAAAACACCACAAACTTTTCTTTAAAAAGTGTAAATTCATCAAAAATATTTTAGTGTAAGATTTAGCTGCAATGATTGGTCGATGAATCGATTAGTTGATTAGTCAACCAAGCTCGTATTTTGACAATAAATTGATAATTTCATTTTTCAAGCAAAAATTTCCAAATTTTTAAGGTTCCAGATTATTATTTGTCATATTTGAGTATAAATTGAAGTTTTGGAGGTTTTGGACTGTTTGTCAGACAAAAACAAACAAACTGAAGACGTCACATTAGACTCTGAGTGCAGTTTTTAAGCATTTATTTGGCTAAATGACTAACTGATTAATTGAGAAAATAATCAGCAGATCAATCAATAATGAAAACTAGTTGCTAGTTGCAGCCTTATAGGGTGAAGAATGAAAATTAAAACGAATAACTTGCTTGTTGAGGCTTCTGGAAGATACTTGCATGTTCTGCCAGATGAGTTTCCAGCTGTTTGAGGAGACGTCCGCCTGCCACAGTCTGTCAGAGTGTGTGAACGTCAGGAAGACGGAAAATATTGTCGAGGGTGCTGTTTGAAATTGATCGTGAACGCGTCCTCCGTTTCACTTTGCTGTAAATTGGATCTGAAAATGAAAAGCTCTCATGTGGCCAGTCAGAGTATCCTGACAATCGAATCGGAGTTGCTAATGCTGAGATAATTCAATCAGCGGGGTTTTAATGAGGAGTTTGAAGTCCCACGATGATCTGAACGATGCTTCAGAGGCTTTTCCGTCTTTCTTTCTTTCTTTCTTTCTTTCTTTGCGGGCCTGTAGGAAGCCGTGTTGGTCAAACCTTCTGCTAAGTAATTGGTTGTGATTAAAGAGGAGAGCAGAAAAGGTCGAGATGATTCCAGTTTTTTTTTTTTTTTTAGTGTGTTGCATTAAGTCTTAGTCAGCTCTTTAATTCTAAAGGGCACAATGGAGGCTGCAGCTGGTGGGATTTCGCCTTAAAACAAGAGGGTGATACATTTCAGTAACTGGAAAAACCCCTTCAGTCGTTGTTCTAAAGGAGATGGAGTTAAGCAGTGAGAGGTGTGACCCTTTCACACCTTACAGTTACGTTGTGTCCTCCCACTTTGGGGAGCTACACTTACACCCTCGAACTCAGTGCTGCGCTTATAGAAAGTCATCTTCTTTCATGACTTGCAGCAGCAGGATGTGACAATGTTGGCTGTTCAGCTAGTTAACCGCCTGTGTGAAGTGATATCAGAGCGTCCACACACACTGATGTTCTACCAATCACATTACAGAACCCAAGACCCCCTTTACATCTTGCATTTTGTGGTCAGATAGTGTCCGACCACATGACAGTAGAGGTGTAAATGCACCAAAGATGCATCGAGGGCAGATTGTGATCTGATCGACCAAAACCACCTCCGGAAAAGTGATTGTGTTGTCAATCAGCAACTACATGGCGGGAAATCCGTGATTGCACGTGACCGTTACAAACCAGAAAAACGGCAACCATTAGCCAGTTAGCGAGCTAAGCTAATAGCAAGAACGCAGCAAGAAAGCGATGGATATTCAAGACACTCATGGATGAAATCAAGATGAGAAGTGTCGGGTTCTTCACTGACATTTACTTTCAAAAAGCACCGGCGCTTTTCTGGACACTGGAGACACACATTAATACTGAGTGTAAATGTAATCAGGTTAAAAATCATATCTACATGCAATCTGGATAAGAGATGCATTTCAATGCAAGAGTAAGCACAAACTCACACTGTGCAGACAAGCATTTTTTAAACCAACAGAACTTCATTTTAGATTCTGGTGGAGATCCCAAAGTTTACAAAGATACTAGCAGAAATATGAAATGATGAATAAGTCATATTGAAAAGCAGGAAACTTATATTTTAAGGGGTTTTTAATTACATCGAGCACCTCGCTTACAGTAAAAACTGCAAGAAACACAAAAACACATGAATGCATGGAAATCATGCAATGAATGAAAATCTTTTTCATGCATGAGAGATGAAAATGAGTCTAATAAAACTTTTAAAAATGAAAAGTGATAATCCTCAGCTACCGGAGGAAAGCAGCCTCTTGCTCTTGTAGCTTTTTCAGTGTCATCCTGTCAGACTCACTGTTACACTGTCATGCAGATAATTAACATTAAATGAAAGGTCACCATGAGCTCTGAGAATATACTCGCTTGCTCTGAAATACCTGTGTCATTTTTTTTTTCTTCCTTCACGTGGTCACAGGTTTATTGGACTGTTTGAGTCTTTTTTTTTTGGCTTTTTATTAAGAATCAGATATCAACCAGACTGTGATGTCCACTGCTGGTATAACAGAAGTTTTTCCCTGACTACAGCGAGAACATTTTTATTATAGTTACATTTTTATATATATATATCATCAGTTGGCTGAGTGAAATCAATGGAGTGTGCTGTTGGAGGGTTTTACTTATCAGTCTGTAAAACTTGCAGTGAAACCTGCCAGAATGAGCTGCTGACACACCTTCACAAATTCATAAGTCAGCTGAGAAATTTACTGTCTTTTCATAGTTTTAATGCTGTTTCACTAGTTTTTTTTTCTCCCAGTCGTAAATACATACTGGGATCTTTTTTTTATTCCAAAAAGCACTATTTTGTCAGCCAACTATTTTTTCCAGAGGTTAGTTCGCTCTCTAAATGATGACTGATTACCTGCCAGAGAAGCAGTTTTGCATGTTTAAGCTCATTAATTACATTTTATTACAGTTTGCATAATACTGCTGAGCATTTTTCTAAAGCAGATGATAGTGTTTTTATACCATAAGAGGAAACCAGTGGCAGTGTTTTTTTTTTTTTTTTTACTTACAGGCGATACTGCTGAGAATCAGGTCAAAAAATATTCCCAGGCACTCATGACATTTCGGTACGCTTTTAATGTAATTTCTGTCAAAATGTCCGTCTGTGCGTGGATATTTTTGGAACAGGAACCGCTTTGAAAAGTCTTCTTTGCTGGTGTTTTTCGGGCGCATGTAGGAAATTCTGTCGTCCTCGATTAGACGAGAGTCGCCTGCTGAAAAGTCTTTTGAGGAAAGAGTATACCGTGTTTATGTACTTGATTGTCTTTGGGGCTTCTTGCTGCTGCTGCTTTCAAGGACACTCCGACATCTGAGACTTCATAGTCAGTTGCTGAGCGGCAAAGTTAAGGTGTCTGGAGTTTCTTTTTTTTTCCCCCCAACAACATAGTTAATGAAAGTTGTCCTGTATGTACATGCACCAAAAGTTTTTGAGACAATCTTTGCTTTTTAGTTTTAGCACTGAGATACACAAAGATGTTCCAGTTTTTTTTTTACAGCTTTATGTCTGGTTATAAAGGTGTCAGAATCAAATATCTTAAAATGTTAGACTTACTGTTAGATGTTAAACATGGTTAAAGATCCAAAACTTGAGGTTAATGTATGTAAAAATGTTCCCTGTCAGTCAAAAACCAGGGATTCAACCCGCTCTGAACGCTGTGTTTGCACATTTAACTCTACTTCACCATCCAACTTGTGTCAGATTGTTTGTGTATGCCCACAAACGGTCATCCTTCCAGTAGTATTTACTGCTAAGATTGTTGCTAAGGTTGCTTGTAAAGGAAGTGGAATCATGCTGAGTTTGTTTACATAGCCTCTGGAGCCGGAGGAAGCTTCCTGAAGCTGTCCAATCAGAACAGAGCAGGCTCATCAGGAGGCGGGGCCTCTCTTAAAGAGACAGGAGCTAAAACGGCCTGTTTCAGACAGAGGCTGAACTGAGGGGCTGCATAAAGGAGCAGTAGAAGATAAATAAGGAGTTTTTAACTGGAAATCATGCAAAGATATTCCAGTAGAGCCCCAGGATATAAATATAGAGGCTGGAGATGTGCAGTATACGTCCCCTTACCCCATACCTGAAACAGGGAAGGCTTTTTAAAAACACAATATACACCATGTTATAATGAGATTCAGAAGATATAATGAATCACCTAAAAAAAATCACCTAATTGAAACTCTCTTGGGTGCATTGAGGATCTTCTGCTGCTGTCAAACACCGTAGTATTTCTAAAAAACTTGGCTTCATCTGTAATCCTCAGGATAACCGCTGAGATTTGGCACCATCACTGAAAAAGTAGTTAGAAGTTGGAAACAAAACTTCAGGTCAGACAAACTTATGCGGAGGAGAAAATGAAGGTAAACAGTAAAAATTTGCCAAACTGTCTGTTATAAACAAACTGATTTCCTCCTTTGACTTTGACCTACTGTACTGCTCTTACTTTCAGCTCTGTGCGTACAGCTTTCCTGTGCAATGAGGGACTTATTACTGATATTTTCTTTCAGTTTCAGTTCCAGTGTATATATATATATATATATATATATATATATATATATATATATATATATATATATATATATATATATATATATATATATATATATATATATATATATATATAAAAACTGTTGGCTTGTTAACAACCTGTCTGATCATCTGACTCCTGTCCTGTTGTCTGATATTTTTCCTCTTTTCTGTGATCTCAGTTGCTTTGCCAAGCATAATATCATCATAACCAAAGCTACGAGCCTCCATAATATCCCCATTAATAAAACAATATAAAGATGTCTAAGTGTTCCACTGTGTTGTTCTAAAAAAAAAATACATTTTTTTTTTTTTAGTCTGTGTTAGTCAAAGTTCATCATCATCACCTTTTTTTCCTCCCTGGTGACGAAGATATTGCCATGCAGAGTATATTCGATGAATAATTAATACCTGTGTGGTTATGAAAGAGACAGAAAAAAAAAACCTACTGGTGATATTTTTTGCAGTGTGCTGCAGTGTGGTTTCACCCAGGCTGCCTGTCTGTCTGTATTTACACGTTTTACTCTCATTTCTTATAGATTTTTTCATTTTTTGCTAATAAGGAGATGCCGTCATGAAATTGAATGATTTGTTTATGTTGGTAATTAATTGAATAACATAAATAAATTGAAGGCTATAATGCAAGGAAGGTGTTCACACTTTACATTCAGTAGAAATGAACATGTGAAAGGAGAGAAAAGGAGATATTTAAAGATATTTCTTATTTTGCGGTTTACCCTGTCTTTCTTTTTGTTTTTTTTGCATGTTTATCATTTATCATTTGTCATAATTTTACAGGATTTTGAGCACGAGGTTGGTAGTTAGTCAGTAAAACTAAAAAAAAAAGGCTTAAAAACAAGTCATCAGTCTGGTTTCACTGGAGAATTTAAGCATCTCCTGATTGTTTCAAAGCTGTTGCAGCTCTGATAAGAATAATATTATGTGAGACTCTCTGAATTCTTACAATTTTTTGGTTGAGAGGGTTTAAAAAGTGAAATGAGTTTTGGGGCTCAAAAAAAAAAAAAAAAAAAAAAATCAATTGTTCAACTTACTTTTTTTTTTTTTTTTCCTGAAATGTTCAGATAAGTAATTGGTTGGAAAGAAAGAGGAGAGTAGAAAGGTCGAGATGATTCAAACTGACGGAAGCAGCTGAAGTAAGCTCTACTCGGCTCTTTAACTCAAAAGGGCAACTGGGATGCTGCAGCTTTTTGGATTTTTTTTGGAGTCTGTCACACTATAATTCTCACCGCTCATATATGTTAAAAGAGTTTTTGTTTGAGTGGATTCATTCTTCATCTCTGTGCCTGAAGTCTTCCTCTGCAGTAACAACTCCTGAACTGCAATCTTTGTTTTATCTCGGTGTCACAACATGCAGCAAGAAAGTCCAACTCAACTCTTGCACTCGTTGGTTGTTAGATATGATAACAAAACCATACAAGACGTCCATATTTGTTGCTGGATGTTGACCAACTGTCTTCTAGCAGCTTCAGAGATGTGAATGAACATATCGTGAACTCAACTCTATATTTGAAAATGTGCCGTCAAGTTGCATTTACCATTTATATAAATGTAATAAATGCATTTATTCAGGGTAGTGCAGCAGTTATATTGCTTTGATCTCACGGTGAGGCGGTTTTGAACCCGCTGACGGCCGTCTGAGGCCTTCTCGTGTGATGTTTACATGCACGGGGTTCCCCACAGGTGCTCTGACCAAAAATATGCAAGTGAGGTTTATTAGTGACTCTTAAGTTGTCAGACCTGTGATTGACTGGTGACGTGTCCAGGTTGTGCAGCATTTTTTTTTCTCCCTTATCTGAATCTGAATCGAAGGTGTAAGAATAGCGGATGTTGCACGCTGTAAAGCCTCCAAAGGAAGTAAAAATGCAGGCACAACAAATCACTTAAACGTCACTCAAGCTTCAACTGAAGAGCTGAAAACATCAGATCTGCGTGGACGTTCCTCAAATTAATACCTGAAACAAACAGAAATGTTTCCCCACATGGTTTTCCATCATTTTAACATCATCTTGTAGCGTCCTCTTCTTCTAAAACGAGCATCAACTTGCATTTTCTTTCGCTTATTTTTGGCTTCAGCCCTATCAGACCGGTCTCCAGAGGCTACAAAGCTTTGCAGCCTTTTTTATCCGTTTGTCATATCTGATGCCGTCGTCGGTGCTGATGTGTGTCCTCTGTCCCCCCCCCCCCCCCCCCCCCTGTGTTTCCCGCCAGAGACCAGTTTCCTCCTGGGGAACGCCCAGATCGTGGAGTGGCCTGTAGTTTACAGCAATGACGGATTCTGCAAGCTGTCTGGCTTCCACAGGGCTGAAGTCATGCAGAAGAGCAGCACATGCAGGTAAATATTCCCACTGTTAGACCGTGTCAGATGTGCACCAATTACTGTTGTTTTATGCAACATTAAAACATTATTAGTCACAGTGTGGTAACGGTGCAGTAATGACTCTTTTTTTTTTCTCTTGCTGCTCTCACAGCGGAGCTACATTTGCATTCATTTTCATTTGTAAAACTCTTTTACATTTGCATACGCTTTTGTAAAGGGCTGTATATCAGGCACATATCTTGTTTAGCTGCTGGGTTTTTAATGGAACTCATAAAAACCAATATATTCCTACAACATGAGCGTCTTTTAAAGCGCACAAGAGTCGCCATGAGTTATTGTTTTTAAAGCTAAAACCCATGTGCTTTACAAAGTGTTTCATCCATCCTGCACATATCACTGAATATGTCCAGTTTCATCCATTATTTAAGTACAAAGAGAGAGAGAGGGGGGGGGGGGGGGGGGGGGGGAGGATTAAGAAGTGACAATTCTTTTTTTTGTACCTCCCTGCTTCTGTCCTGCCGTAGTGATCATTAAAACTGCAGTGTGTTGCTCTGGAGGGCTGTTTA